>JAPDOI010001150.1:0-217455 GCA_029168955.1 Aplectana chamaeleonis | reverse complement strand
AGTATTTCTACAGAGCTTTATCAACAACAATGAGTGATAGCAGCATCAACCATCTTTTATCAGGGTTTCCATTCATTTTCATGAGAAAGTCGTGGGTGCCCCCCGTCTAGGATAGTCCCAGGAGTGCTTCGGGCTTCACATTGACGATAATCGGGACATCGTGAGAAGTGCGGGACTATCCTAGACCAGAGGCACTCTAAATTCAAGTCAGAAATGGAATGAACCACCGATCTATAACGCGCTATCAATCAAAGTATTTCTACAGAGCTTTATGAACAACAATGAGTGATAGCAGCATCAAACATCTTTTATCAGGGTTTCCATTTCATTTTCATGAGAAAGTCGTAGGTGCCCCGTCTAGGATAGTCCCAAGAGTGCTTCGGGCTTCACTGATGACGTCATCGGGACATCGTGAGAAGTGCGGGACTATCTGAGACGGGGGCACTCAAGATTCCAAAGTCAGAAATGGAATGAACCACCGATCTATAACGCTATCAATCAAAGTATTTCTACAGAGGCTTTATCAGCAACAATGAGTGATAGCAGCATCAAACATCTTTTATCAGGGTTTCCATTCATTTTCATGAGAGAGTCGTGGGTGCCCCCGTCTAGGATAGTCCCAAGAGTGCTTCGGGCTTCTGATGACGTCATCAGGACATCGTGAGAAGTGCGAGACTATCTAGACGGGGGGGCACTCCAAGATTCCAAGTCAGAAATGGAATGAACCACCGATCTATAACGCTATCCAATCAAAGTATTTCTACAGAGCTTTATCAACAGCAATGAGTGATAGCAGCATCAAACATCTTTTTTATCAGGGTTTCCATTCATTTTCATGAGAAAGTCGTGGGTGCCCCCGTCTAGGATAGTCCCAAGAGTGCTTCGGGCTTCTGATGACGTCATCGGGACATCGTGAGAAGTGCGGGACTATCTAGACGGGAGGGGCACTCAAGATTCAAGTCAGAAATGGAATGAACCACCGATCTATAACGCCTATCCAATCAAAGTATTTCTACACAACTTCATCAACAACAATGACTGATAGCAGCATCAAGCACCAACTTTATCAAGGTTTCCATTCATTTTCATGAGAAAGTCGTGGGTGCCCCCCGTCTAGGATAGTCCCAAGAGTGCTTCGGGCTTCTGATGACGTCATCGGGACATCGTGAAAAGTGCGGGACTATCCTGAACGGAGGGCACTCAAGATTCAAGTCAGAGAAATGGAATGAACCACCGATCTATAACGCTATCAATCAAAGTATTTCTACAGGGCTTTATCAGCAACAATGAGTGATAGCAGCATCAAACATCTTTTATCAGGGTTTCCATTCATTTTCATAGAGAAAGTCGTGGGTGCCCCGTCTAGGATAGTCCCAAGAGTGCTTCAAGGCTACAGATGACGTCATCGGGACATCGTGAAGTGCGGGCCTACCCCAGACAGGAACTCAGGATTCAAGTCAGAAATGGAATGAACCACCGATCTATAACGCTATCAATCAAAGTATTTCTACAGAGCTTTATCAACAACAATGAGTGATAGCAGCATCAAACATCTTTTATCAGGGTTTCCATTCATTTTCATGAGAAAGTCGTGGGTGCCCCCGTCTAGAGATAGTCCCAAGGGTGCCCCGGGCTTCTGATGACGTCATCGGGACATCGTGAGAAGTGCGGGACTATCCTAGACGGGGGGGGCACTCAAGATTCAAGTCAGAAATGGAATGAACCACCGATCTATAACGCTATCAATCAAAGTATTTCTACAGAACTTCATCAACAACAATGATTGATAGCAGCATGAAGCATCTCTTATCAGGTTCTCCATTCATTTTCTGCTTGGCAAAATCGTGGAGTGACCCCCGTCTACAGGATAGTCCCCACCCAAGAGTGCTTCGGGCTGCTGATGACGTCATCGGGACATCGTGAGAAGTGCGGGACTATCCTGAACGGGGGGGGCACTCAGATTCAAGTCAGAAATGGAATGAACCACCGATCTATAACGCTATCAATCAAAGTATTTCTACAGGCTTTATCAGCAACAATGAGTGATAGCAGCATCAAACATCTTTATCAGGTTTTCCATTCATTTTCATGGCAAAATCGTGGGTGACCCAAATCTAGGATAGTCCCAAAAAGTGCTTCGGGCTTCTGATGACGTCATCGGGACGTCGTGAAAAGTGCTTCGAGCTTCAGATGAAGTCATCGGGACGTCGTGGAAACCCGGAGTAGTGGGCAGGTGTTCGGGACCCGTTGCTGCTCATCCGAAAAGTTGTGAAGACCACCCCGTAGAGTGAGCAGGAGCCCAGACTCGATGCTAACCATCCGAGAGTATGCCTCGTAATTTGCGCAGGAGAGAACACCTTGCCAAACTTTTGTAAAAGTGTAAGGTTGACAAACATAGCAAGCAGAAAGTTTGAGATGTTATGTGAGTCATGTCAGGTCATGTTGCCAGGCTGCTTTTCAGTTTCGTAAGGTCATTCACACAACCCCGTTTTGAGTGCTCCCTCTTCCTTCTTCACCAGCCTACTGATTTTTTCTGCAATAAATGGTACTTGCTTATTAGCATCCAAATTCAAAAACAAATTGTTAGAACTATCTCCATTCGCAGCTCAGCAGAGCTTTTTCATATCAGATTCTAAGCTGGAATCCAAGCGGCTGTTCTGCGAAGGAATGGGGGCAACAGGAAACGAAATAATGAGTATGTAAAACTGCTTTGTTCCACTGATGTGAAAGTGTCCAGATGGAATGGAAGGTAGTTTCTGACTGTCCCAGTTTTAAGTTAGTTTCATTTGAAAGCGAAGAACTGCAGGCAGATTCTGCATCCGGCTGTAGGCCAGCGGGCTTTCATGATTATCGACCGGGCTGGCTACGTCTGGGCGACCAACTATAACCGGGGCCTAAGGTCCCTGTCAGAGTTAGTTGAAGAAAATCACCGTGGCCGACCCTGTTTCGATACGTATGAAAAAACATGGAAGGTGCAAGTAACACCCAGTGTATGTGGATGTGGCTGACGCGATCAATATGAATGAATTACTTATGTGGAACGATATCGTGGATTATCATTCATTTCTTAGCTAATATCATGTGAACATCCGGTCTTGTCAGCGCATCGGCATGATTTTTCTGAGATAGTTTTACAACAGTTTGGGTCATTGAGTTCTTGTGACCACAGAAAGAGGACTGATCTAGTGGGGGAGATGAAGAGGTCTTCTGTTCGAAATTCCTTGCATGGGATATTACAGCGTAATATCAAGAAAAAAGTGAACAATTCTGTAAAAAAAGGGGGTCTCCCAAGCAGAAGTGGTTTGGTTAGCGTTACAAATGCTTCAACAAAAAGGGGAATAATGGGAAGCCGGAATGAGGAGAGTCTACAAAAAATGAACAATATCCCCCAAGAACTCTTTTCTTTTTCAGAAGCTGACGATGGAAACAAACCGTTGTGGTATTTTACGGAGGAAGAATTGACTGGTTCCTAAAACAATTTAACATCACATCTCCCCCCTTTTAATGATAGCTATTAGGTTCACATGCATATATTGCTACATATTTTTATCAGCACTCACATAATCAAAAAGTCCTTTATAGAGCAGTAAAAAGCGCTTCCCTCGCAGAGAACCACAACGGTTTGTTTCCGCTGTTTGGAAGCTTCGAAAAGAAAAAGAGTTCTTGGGGGATATTGTTCATTTTTTGTAGACTCTCCTCATTCCGCTTTCCTATTGTTCCCTTTTTGTTGAAGCATTTGTAACGCTAACCAAACCACTTCTGCTTGGGAGACCCCTTTTTTACAGAATTAGTCATTGTTTTCATAGAAACTCCATCAAAATGCGACAATTTCTAAAAGCCGTTTCGTTCGGTCTTCACTCCGATCCTGAGTGCCCCCCTCCCCACAACTAGTTTTGCGCCGAGGAAGTTATAAGCACCTTGAACGGGAGAGAGTGCCGTTTTTTAATTTTTAGCAAGGGCTCAAGACTCCATACTAACGAAACAAAGAAAAAGCGGGTGCTGTGTGGCCAGGGGGGCCATTATGGCGCGATGCACTTGGCCACTACCATTTCGGAGTGCCGCACTAACTTTGAAGGACTACGGCGCTATTCATACTACTCAACGCCAGCGCGGCACGCGCTTGCCTTGGCTGCGACGTTCCAGTACGACCCTCTGCTACCATGATAGTGAATGCGTATACAGAACTTGCTTGCTTGGAAATGTTAAGTTCCGCTTTATTCCTTCTGCCATGGCGTCGCCGCTGGAGTATTCAAGGTATTCATGCTCCAGCGCCTCACCAGCTTGTGACGCGCGTGCCGCACTGGCGTTCAGTAGTATGAATAACGCCTAACCGGGGTTTCTCCCGTGCCAAAATCAGGAGAGTCATTGCGGCACGGAAAAATGGGCGTGGCCAAGTGCGATACAACAGTGCCCCCCCCTGGCCGTATAGCACCGAATGTCGTGCAAGCATTGTAATCCATTGTAACGCTCATACCGATCATTTGGACGTGGGGCACCGTGACCATTCCTGAACAAAACTTGATAACGAACAATAACATACGCTCATAACGTGCGGGGTATAAAAGAGCATAGGAGCGGTATGCATTCATTTACACACCGCTCTGCTCAAGAAGCCACTGGGAATTGGCTTAGCAGGTCGAAGTCGTGCAAACATGTTTGTTGGCTAGTTCGATGCGCTAATATCCAAGCTCACACTTGGAAATTTTCCAAAAGGGGGTTACTGTAGCCCTTCGTCCACTGATCGGCATGAGCATGCTTGTTCGTAATCCTCTGTAAATAAGAAACTGAACTAGAAGGGAAATTCCGTGCGGTACCGATTGCCACAGGGTCTTAAAATTCTATACAATTTTTATTTGAGAGTTCGAGTCTTGTCGGTCTGATATAGCTATGCAACTGATGTCATCATTTCATGCCATTGTGGCAATCGACACCGCGCGGTATTTGGAGTTTACTAGAAACTGATGAGAAATGAGTATAAAAGCGTTGGACGAAGGTTAGCACCAGTCTGATTATTGGGACGGTGACACGGTCAAGCGGGTTTGCGAAATTTCGCAACGTGGTGTGGGGTAGGGTCGCAAAAATTTTGGCCCGAAAATAAATTTCACGGGGGGGATCGCAAAAATTTCGGTTTAAAGATGAAAATTTGGCGAGGATATCCCAAAAAGTCTCAATATTTTTGGTGACCGAAGGGAATGATCGTAGCATTGATCAGGTTTTAGGCGCTCCAACCCAACTACTGAACGAATTGCCAGCGTCTGAGAGTTTTCGTAATCAAATATAAGGTGCCCAGAAACCGCGCCGCCCGAAAGGGATCATCGCGAAAGTTTACGGATTTTTTTTTGGAAGAAGATTTTTCGATGGTGGGGAAGTCGCTCCGAATTGGAAAAATTACGTGACGCCCCGCTAGACCCTGGAAGGTGAACTGAGGAATCTAGCGTATGATTTACGTTGAACGCTTAGAGCGGTTATCAGGGCTATCACGACTTCACGTTGCATGCACAACCAGAATTCCTTGCTAAGCAAAGTAGCCTTCAATTCTCCGCTACTCCCACTCCTATTATCACAATCGCACGGGCCAAGCGGCTGTTTCTCGGAAATTTCAACTACGAAAATGAGAAATCATTCCTGAAAGTCTGAGTTCCTGGCAAAAAGTTAAGATTTGGCATGGTCACTTAAAAATATACTCAGTTGAAA
Source organism: Aplectana chamaeleonis (assembly GCA_029168955.1). NCBI lineage: Eukaryota > Metazoa > Nematoda > Chromadorea > Rhabditida > Cosmocercidae > Aplectana > Aplectana chamaeleonis. The sequence goes on along the minus strand of JAPDOI010001150.1, from coordinate 211,761 downwards.
AGGGAAAATAAAGAAAAAAATGAAAAAAAGGTTTTGAATTATTCCTCAGGAGAACGATTTGTGCGTAGAATATCATTTGTTTTCGGGAAAATGAGAGTGAAATCAGTTGAAGGAAGTATGATTTGGCAGTCGAGTTTGTCGAACCAACTAAGCCCAGTAAGAGTTGTGCAAAACAAGAGGGATCACTGTGTAAAGTGAGCTTATCCGTAGAAGACATATCAAAGCGAAATCACGCGTCATTGATTTTACTTGCTTCACCTAATACGTGAAGACCGCCGCATTACAGCTCCCGAAAAAGTTTTGATGCTTCCCCATTTCACGCGTGATTTCGCTTTGATCATGTCTCTACGGATCAAAGCTTCATACAATGCGATCCCTCGTTTTGCACAACTCTTATCAATAGTTGGTTCCAAACTCGACTGCCAAATCATACTTTCAACTATTTCACTTCATTTCCCGAAAAACAAATGGTATTCTACATAAATCGTTCTCATAGGGAATAATTCAAAACCTTTTTCATTTTTTCTTTATTTTCCCTTTTTCAACTGAGTATATTTTTTATGACCATGCCAAATCTTAGCTTTTGCCAGGAACCTAGAGCTTTCAGGAATTTCATTTAATTTTCCTAAAGGTTTCGCTTTCTAACATGATTCATGCCTGGTGATTGTGTAAGATGAAAGTAAACCCACTGAAGTCCCTGCCTCCCTTCATATGACGTCCTGCGCACTCCAACTGATAGCCTGTGCACTTTCTCATGACGTCCTGCACACGCCCTTTGATGTCCTGGCACCCTTCCACTGATGTCCTACACACTTTCTATAAAGGTGCTGCACACTCCCACTATAGTCCTGCACACTCTCACTGGGATGTCCTGCACACTTTCTATGACATCCTGCGCACTCCCACTAATATCCTGCGCACATTCTGGTTTACATCTTGCACACTCCCACTGGATGTCCTGGCACACTTTCTACGGCGTTCTGCGCTCACCCATTTGGGTCCGGCACTTTCTACGGCGTCCGGCATACTCCCATGGTTCCCAAAGCACACTTTCTACACGGCGTCCGGCGCACTCTCATTTGGGTCCCACACACTTTCTACGGCGTCCGGCATACTTTCATTTAGGTCCCACACGCTTTCTAGGGCGTTCTGCGCACACCCATTTGGGTCCCGCACACTCTTTTTACGGCGTCCGGCGCACTCCGCCACTTGGGTCCCGCACACACTTTCTACGGCGTTCTGCGCCCACTCATTGGGGTCCGGCACACTTTCTGCTGGCGTCCGGCTCACTCTCATTTGGGTCCCGCACACTTTCCACGGCGTCGCGGCGCACTCTCATTTGCAGGTCCCACACACTTTCTAGGGCGTTCTGCGCACACCCATTTGGAGTCCCGCACGCTTTCTACGGCGTCCGGCTCACTCTCATTTTTAGGTTACGCACACTTTCTACGGCGTCCGGCGCACTCTCATTTGGGTCCCACCACGCACTTTCTTCTAGGGCGTTCTGCGCACACCCATTTAGGTCCACACACTTTCTACGGCGTCCGGCGCTATGCTCCCACTCTGGGTCCCGCACACACTTTCTACGGCGTCCGGCGTCACTCTCATTTGGGTCCCGCACACTTTCTTCGGCGTCCTGCGCCCACCCATTCGGGTCCCGCACACTTTCTACGGCGTCCGGCGCACTCACTCCACGTGGGTCCACACACTTTTCTACGGCGTCCGGCGCCACTCTCATGTTGGGTCACGCACACTTTCTAGGGCGTTCTGCGCACACCCATTTGGGTCCCGCACACTTTCTACGGCGTTCTGCGCACACTTACACATTTGGGTCCCACACATTTACTACGGCATTCTGCGCACACCCATTTGCGTCCCAGCACACTTTCTACGGCGTCCGGTGCATTCCCCACGTGAGTCCCGGGCACACTTTCAATACCGGCGTCCGGCGCACTTTCATTTGGGTCCCGCACGCTTTCTACGGCGTCCGGCGCTTCTGCTCTCATTTGGGTCCACACCCACACTTTCTGGGGCGTTCTGCGCACCGCGCCTTGGAGTCCCACACATTTACTTCTGCGTTCTGCGCACACCCATTTGCGTCCCGCACACTTTCTACGGCGTCCTTCGCAGATTCCCACGATGGGTCCCGCACACTTTCTTACGGCGTCCGGCACACTCCCATTTGGGTCCCGCACACTTTCTACGGCGTCCGGCGCACTCTCATTTTGGGTCACACACCTTTCTACGGCGTCCGGCACACTCCCATTTGGGTCCCACCTGCACTTTCTACGGCGTCCGGCGCACTACTCATTTGGATCCCACACACTTTCTGGGCGCTCTGCCTTCACACCTTTTGGGTCCCGGCACACTTTCTACGGCGTCCGGCGCCTCCCACTTGGGTCCCGCACACGCTTCTACGGCGTCCAGCTGCACACTCATTTGGGTCCCACTCACTTTCTAGGGCGTTCTGCGCACACCCATTTTAAGGTCCCGCACGAATTTCTCTACGGCGTCCGGCGCATGTTCCCCCTTCCAGGGTTCTCGCAACGACTTTCTACGGCGTTCTGCGCACCACTGTTTGGGTCCACCACACTTTCTACGGCGTTCTGCGCACAATAACCCATTTGGGTCCGGCACACTTTCTACGGCGTCCGGCGGCACTCTCATTTTGGGTCCTCCACAGCACTTTCTACCAGGGCGTTCTGCGCACACCCATTCGGGTCCCGCGGAATTTCTGACGGCGTCCGGCGCCGTTCCCATGGGTTGCCCGCACACTTTCTACGGCGTTCTGCGCACACCCATTCGGGTCCGCACACTTTCTACGGCGTTCTGCGCACACCCATTTGGGTCCCGCACACTTTCTACGGCGTCCGGCTCACTCCTACTTTGGTCACACACGCATGTTCCCGACGTCTTTCGCACTCCTGTTTGGTTACACATGTTCTACGATCGCCTGCACTTCTGCTGGGGTCCCATGCACAGTATCTACGGGCGTTCTGTGGCGCACTTCTGGAGTCACACCGTGCTGCGTTTCAAAAAGTACGTCCGAGATCCCGCCGTATTGATTGGAAGCGTTGCCCCCGTCAAATCTGAGCAAAAAGCCTATCCCAGTAAAGATAAGTTTATTTCGACTAATTCATTTTCACGAATAAGCAAACATCGGTTGGTTTTTAATAACATGTTTACGTGTTTTTGTCTCTTTCTTTACCCTCAGTTTTGAGGTTCACCAAAAATTGAGCTACCAACTTGCAAGAATTTGACAGAAGAGCTGAGTGCAAACAAAGCCAGCTCCCTGGCCAACAAAATGAGCTCTCTAGCTCAAACGATAAGTGGGCGTTCCAACAAGATCATGAACGCCAACTGAAAAAAAGGAGATGAACATTTTTTCGACCAGAAATGACGCATGGTTTTGACACTTTTTCTCCAATCTCAGGTAACCATTTCTTGGACCATTTTTTTAACGGTTATTCACCTTTCTAAAATTAGTACTAAATGCAAAAGAACGGTCTTCCTACGTTTACTCCTGGACCCTGATACTTGAGATCAGGGGTTGCGCGATGGCGAATCAAAGCCAAATCTTGGTGAGTTTCGCTTCGCGCTCACCCTGGTACTCAAAACCAGACCGCTTCTATGATAGTGATACAGAAAAGTGCGAGTAGCGGGGAAATGGAGGTTACAAATGACTTTTCCATTTCAATTTCTTTATTCATCCTTACAGCAGATTACGGTTCTTATTCGATTTCTCTCGGTGTTTTGGTGTCTGTTCGGAGACTCTCAAGCGATTCCCAAAGATATGATACAGGCCCGATAAAACAGGACAAAGCCTCACCAGGTTCGACTGCGCACCACTGGCGCTGCGCGACCGCACGCGCGTCGGAAGCAGAACGTAGTTTTGAAAGCCGCCGCGACGATGCTGATTCCGGCCGCCGCGCGACTGATTCCAACCGCCGCGCGCTGTTTCGGCCTCCGCGCGGCGCAGCCGAAACTCGTCGCGTTCGCAAGACAGCCAAAACTCAGTCTGCTTCCGACGCGCGTGCTGTCGCGCAGCGCGTGGTACGCAGTCGACGGTGAGACTTTGGCCGTTTTATGGCCTGTAGGTGTGTAAGGTAATCCCCCCCCCCCCGAGAGGAAGGGACGAAAAAGATGGAAAGAAGTCGTAGAAGGTAGTTTCTCACAACAGAGAGATGGCATAGTAGGCCAAACGCACGCATGGTCATTCACGTCAAGTTTTGCCCCAATTTGAAGTGATTCCTCCTGTGATCTATCACGTGCTCAACCGGCATAAAAGGCGCCTCACCTCATGGAGAGCCGCGTGCCGCCCAACAGGGACGGCCATGGACGGGGAATCTGAGTCCCGGTCAGAAAAGGATATTTTTTAGAGCGGCTACACGCTTTACGTGGGGGAGGTGACGTCACTGCTCCGGGACCGTGACGTCACTGCTCACCAGGGAGCAGTGACGGGGTTCAAGGCGGTGACAGGGGGCTTCAGGGCAGTGACAGGGCTTCAGGGCAGTGACGGGGGGTTTCAGGGCGGTGACCCAAGGGTTTCAGGGCGGTGACGGAAGTCCGATGAAGTAAATTGTCACGCCAGCGGTAGCCTCCCTGATTATTAGGGGAGAGAGGACAAGCGCCGGTGCTCGGAGGGTTGCCCCTGTAGAGCTGCGCTAGCCTCCTCCAGTGTATAACAATGCGACGCGTGGCGCTCCAGCAAAGACGTGAACGCAGCGGCTCAAAGACAGGGTTTTCGATAAAGGCAACTTTTAAACTCTGTTCATGAAAATTTAGGTGTGGTAAGATTCAAAGTAGTTCGGGGGGGAGGGGGGAGCAACTCGAGAAAATGAAATGATTCATCCATGAAAATGAAAATCGGGCTGATATCATATGCCTGATAAGCAGTTATCAGTCCATTGTTTTGGTGGAGCCTCAATGAAAATCCTTCGACTTCTGAAAGCGGTATCATTCATTCTCCAACTGAATCCTGAGTGCCCCCCCCCCAATCGGTTTCATGCCAAATTCTGAATTAAAAACGCGCGAAAACAAGCCAGGACGGCTATTTTCATGTGTCGGCCAACCCCCCAATTAATGAGATTTTCATATAGCCTACAGCAATAAAAGTAGGACCTGGTGAAGTTGCGGACTCTTCCTAACATACTGCAGTCTGATTGTGTTATCACTCACTTTTTCGAAATAACTGAGATTGGTCGGTGAGTTTTTGTTTCCACTCTCACATTTTCACTTGTTTTCATTGCTTTCACAGATGTAGTCATATCGGTGAAAACACAGACTCACCGATCTACCACGGCTGTTTCGGAAAAAATGAGTGATACCACTGACAAACTACCGTATATTAGGTCGAGTCCGCAACCTCACCAGGTCCTACTTCCATTGCTGTAGTGTGTATGCTCTGGTTCAGAGCCAGATTTACTCAGTCCCCTCTCGCTCTTGTGCGGAGCGAGGGTAGAGACAGCGAGAAAGTGTTAGGAGAAGGAGACGCAGCTTACGCGCACAGTCGCACGCGATCAACGGAAATAAATTTGACTCGGAAACGGAGGATAAATAATTCTGCAATAATCGAATGAAGTCGACTTGCGATTTGAATTTTTATCTTCACAACAAATGCCATTGAACATCAAAATTGAAAATACATAGTTCATGAAAAATTGCTGCATGTGGAGAAAATTAAGAAGACGGCACTCACGCGGCAGAAACTGTACATATATGGTGGGTGTAGCCGCGGAATGGATAGCTGCTGCTCACTCAGCAGCTCGCGCACCTGTCGCGTGCGTCGATCGATCACCACATTTCTCGTAGACGCAAATGACGCAGCGCAGGCTGCCGAGGTGTCCGCAGTCATCTATTTCGTAGTCACCTCAACTATGGCGAGATTTGCACTCAGGGTAAGAATTTGATCAGTTTGTGAGAGGCGCGGCCCCGCGGCCCCCTAAACTCCACCACGAACATTTTTGCGGATCTCTTTTCAGCAGTGGCCCCAAGTGGGCCGTGAATGTGATTTACAGATTAGAAAATTGACGATTAAATGCACATTTTTCAAACCTGATTTTCATATCAATTTTTTCGATGCATACAACATTATTCTTTCAACCTCTACAACCAACTCTACCGTTGAATACAAGCTAAATTTGCGGTGGCCAAAATATTTGGAAAACCCTACCCACTTTTCCACTGCTGCCTTCTGTGATTCTTACGGCGTGAAATATGTACAAGTCTTAATTTTGAACGTGTCTTGGAGCGAGGGCCGATTTCATTCAATCAGGGTAGAGCTACCTTGCTTTCCCAGGTTTTGACATGTCAGCACAAGTCAATGGTCGATGATGCGCTCAATAAACGGCGTCATTCCATTCTGCACGTCATCGGCCAGCGGAGCACGCCCTTATTCTAATTTGTGTTTTCCTCTCTGTGTTCTGTGTCTTATGTCTTGTCGCAACTCCACCCCCCCCCAGGACCCTGCTGGCGTGTTAGTAGGTATATAAATCCCTATCTAACCCGAGCTTACTAGCACGTATATTGCCTTAGCGCCTCTAACCGAAACAGAAGTTCTATATTTCTTGAAAACTGAATCTGCTGAAACTATGCATGACACGTTGAACGCCAAAGCAAACCTGTGCTACGGAATACGATCTGATAGCTGCTCAACTGCAGGGTGGAGCGACCAAGTTGTCTTGACATCGCCTGATGACTGTGTGACACTAACGGAAGCTCCCTTGTCTATTGAGCAGAGCGGAAGTAGACACCCACTATGACTTTTTCCTAGAGGCAATTTTCGCGGTAAGGAATCTAGCAGCCGTGCGTGTTATGTAGCGAATGATAGCGAACTGTATTGTTCAATGAACACTGATATTTCGGCCACTACGTGCGGGTCTCCCACTACACTAGTCGGGGTCTCCCAGTCTCGCTTGTCCGTCTTTTCGCTCTTAAAGGCACAGTCCAACCTCAGTATCGTTTTTTTCTGATTTTTCTGTCCATCTGGAAACGGTCCCAAGCTGATTCAATACATGTCCTGGAATCATGCCAAGGCCACCCCGTATAAGAACGAAGTTATGGCCTCAAAGATTGAGCTACGGAAGCATGGCGGACGAGTTGTCCGAAGCTTGCAACTTCCTTCCGTCAGTTGCTACCGCTGTATGCGTGCTGACCTGAATGAAGAGAGAGGCTGACAATGAAGGGAAGAATGGGAGTTTTGATTGGAAAGCATCAACTCCATTTCGCCACTGGTGAGCTGGAAAGATCGTAAAAGGGGCGTGCCAAAGTGGCTTCCGGATGTAGACTGCTCAATTTGGCTTCCTCTCCTATGTCTCGCTTATTCGGGAGGAATCGAGAGCTCGCACTCTTCTGGCAGGTGTCATAGGTGGTCGGTCTTCTTCAAAATTATGTGTAAATCTCAGATTTAGTCCCTGAGCTTGGACTGTGCCTTTAAAGTCTCTGAAAGTGCTCAGCGGTTACTTTAAATGGAATATAGACGACGGCAAACTTGCCTTTACAGAAATCTCGATAGTTGGGAGTGGGAGGACACCAAGCACTAACTTGTTCCTGAGCTTTTTTCTTCAATTTTCACTTTTTTTCACTTTAGTGATGGCCAGATCTACCAGTCCATGGAATAGCACAACAGCCGATTTTATCGAGTACTCTGCCTTTGGCGTCGCCCGCGCTTCTAGACGCCGTCTCTTCTGTATATTCTATCAAGAAGCCGTTTGAGATGTTTCTGCTCGCTTTATTCATGTCGGTATGAATTCAATTAGAATTAAACTCCGTGAAAACTATTTCTAAATCTAGGATTAAAGCTGACGTTTTCGCAGTTAAATGCAGATAGTTGGTCCACATCTTCCTGAATGTTAGATAACTAGGGAAGGGTGGAGATTCTCCCCTTGTATTTTCAGAAAATCTCCATTTAGATTGACCCATCTGGACAATTTTTGACACACTCTAGGACTTCGCTTCCATCGAAAAAAAAAACTTTTGGATTTAGGATTCAAAACATGATGATTTTTGGAAGCCAAATTAGTTGGTGGGAGGAGGCTTTTGAGAAAATCAAATGATTCATCCATGAAAATGAAAATTTTTGCTGATATCAGATGCCTGATAGCGTTATCAGTCATTGCTTTTTCGAACCTTTTCCGTTAATAAATGCTATCCCATTTCAGGTGCGAGAGCTGAGTAAGCTCTCTCCGGTTTGCTTATCGTCCGGGTGTGTTCGGAAGACCTTCACAGCTGTTGCCCAGGAAGACAGCCGATCAAGAGAGGGGCACTCGAGCTGCATCGTTTATAGTTCCTTGAAACGGACGTAGCATGATCAAATAAAACATGCGAACATGAAACACTGTAATTGAACTGTTAAATATATTTTTTTTTCAATTTTTAGAAGCACAGTCCTCGTTACATGTCTCCTTCTGGCACAACTTAGCAGATGTGCAATAACCGCAATGAGCGAGTCGTGCTCAACTCTCACTATCAGATGCAGTGAAAGGAACTTTATTGTCTCGAAGGCTCTCAGCCCGTGGAAAATCGAGAGCAATAGCGAAAAATTTCCGCACACCAGTAATGTGTAAGCTATTGCGGATGGATCGTAAGGTCAGGCTCATACGTGACGCGACGAGCGACCGCGATATAATATATACAAAACAAATCTTGACCGGGATGGTATGAGTAGTTATTATCCTGTCGCAGAAGTATCGCTCCTCGTGGAAAGCGCTCCTCGTGAAGTAATGAACTCGGCAAGAGAATTGAGAACGATTGTCTCCTCAAGAACTGTTTTACCTGCTCTATTAGACCCTGCATTTTTATATCAGTGCATATATTATGTGATTACAGTCGGCATGGATCCTTATAAGACTTACCGTTCACTATTGAAGGTTCGCGCGAACCCAGTGCCATATGCTATAACATAGGTGCACCGAGTTTGCGTCGACATCCAATGGGGAACGCGAAGTTTCATTAGGATCCTAATACAGTATTCGAGCAGCATGTTATGGGTAGGCGAGTGCGCAGTGTGATTATTGGATATACAGGCTATAAAACGGCGAAATTCACTTGGTTCCTACGCGTGCTGGTGCGGAGCGGAGGTTAGAAACAGAGAGCGTAGGGCAGACGGTGGCCGAGGCTTCGCGCGCGCCGCTTGCGCCTCCAATGATGTGAATTACGACGTTCAATAGAGGGTAAGTAGGTGCTGTCGCATTTGAACGGGCGCTGCCACGCCCATTTTCCATGCCGCCAGATCACTTCCGTTCTAAAAAGGAAGAAACACCCAGGTTGCAGATTGCTTTCAATTGCGTGGCCGCGCTGAAAAAATAGGCGCGGCCGGGTACGATGGCATAGTACTCCCTGCTGCCACAAATGGTACCTATAAGTTATTCAAAAGTGATTCATTGCCATTTCCGAATCAATGAGTGATTTGAATATCGTATTTCAAGATGATACAGTTAAAAATGCTGAATGAGTGTTGTTTTTGGATAACGCGTTTCTAGAATTACCAAATAAGTAAAAAAAAATGAAGGAAATGAGAAAGCTACCTTATTCCGCTGTAATGAATAGTGGAAAATTTACTCCAAATATTCAAATGATTGTTCGAATTTTCGAATAATTCATAAATTTTTTCGAACATTTTCTCAATGGCTGAATATTTGAGTCTCAAGATTCAAAACTGGCCGGAGATTCGAAAGATTGCATGATGTTCCGTCTGTCGGATAAAACTGACTATTTGCAAAACCGAATGATTTGAAATTTGAATGAATCGAATACGCGAACACTGAGTAATTCAATTTCCCTGGAGAATAGAATATTTCAGAAATACAGACCTTAATTTTTCAAATGAATAACTAAGCGAAAAAAAAACGGATTTTTTCGAATGATTGGAGTATTCGAATACTCGAACATTCAATCCATTCGAACAACTATTCGATTCGGTTCCAAGTCTAAAGGCTCTGATCACTCTCTTGACAATCAATACGATTTTTTCAAAATTTGTATTTTGAACTATGCGGATTTTAGTTCGAAGCCTGTCCAGGTGCATAGAGCTCTGCAGAAATCCAACGCGTCTTACGCCACTTGATACACATCGTTTACATCAGTCAGTCACTGGATATGAGGAATCGCCACGCGACATAGCAGCCGGAAAAATTGGCGGCGCGTAAATGTTAATCAATAGCCACTCTCCTCCGTTTCCCGCGCGCAGAGTTTTTTCCCGCCAAGCAGCGTGTCGCGTCGATCCCTTCATCCAGGTGATGGACGATATCGTCCATCGCTGAATAAGGGATCGCCGCCTGACTACTGCTTGGCGGAAAATTAGCGGCGACTTCAATAGCCACTCTCCCTTCGTTTTCCCGCGCGCTATTTTCCCCGCCAAGCAGCGTCGCGCGGGCGATCCCTCATCCAGTGATGGACGTGACAGTTGTTCGATCATTCATTTCATTTCGGATGAAGAGCTACACAAGAAGAACTGTTTGAGGCAGAAATTTCCTCAGTTTTCTGTGTCATGTGATCAGTTGTCATCATTACTCAGAAAGCTTCTGAAATTCGATGTCGTTGGGAATGTTCACAATTATGCACGAGCAAAAGAGGGAAATGATTTGAAAAAGTACGAAAACTGATGGATAGACACTTTGAGAAAGAGAAAGCGAGAGAGAGGGAGGGAGGGAGAGAGAACAGAAGACTGAACAGTGGGAAAAGGGTAGCCACCATTGAGACCTGGGACGGAATCGAGTAATGTTTGAATAATCCGAATATTTGGGTGTTCGAATATTGAATTTGTTCGGGACCTATAACTTTTGGTTTTTTACGATTATGGGATTCGTTTGGAAATTGGTAGTAGTAGTTTTTTTTTCGAGTGCGATTTGAAGGACTCCAGAAATATATATTCATTAATTTGAGGTCCGAATTATTCGTTTTTTCAAATGTTCGGCCGATTTCAGGACGTAGAATTCGAATATTCATTAGCAACGGGTAAAACATATTCATTCAATACTTTAGAAATAACTGATCCAAGAAAATTCTCTCACTCGTGAAAAAATACCATGGTTCCAATAATTTTATTTTATTCGGAAGCCGAAACATTGTGGTCCCTTGAATAATCAGTCTGAGCAGAATGCCGATTGACTCAGCTTTTTTATCATTTTTGCTAACTGAGAAAACTCATTTACTCATTTTCTTTTTGAAATGTATTCATTTCAATGTAGGTGACGATATTTGAATATTCAGGCAACAGATTTGTTTGCTTGAAATCTCGCAGCATTCGATAATTCGTATATTCTACCTAATATTCCTTCTTAATAAGGACATACATAAAAGTATAATTGAATTACAATTTTTCACGTGAGATGCGCAGGAGGGGACTCTCCACCAATCGCTTCAAGAAGGGTGACCTGGTATCTGCTCAGTATTGTGTAGAGAAGTGGATTGTACGTTACCCGGCCATAAAGGCAAGTGTTGAAGGAAACGTAGTCCGAGTATTGTTTGTGCCGAAGGAAAGATGGGGCACATGAGGCACTATTCATACTACCCAACGCCAGCGCGGTACGCGCGTGACGCAAGGGCGTGGCGTTAGAGCATGAATACTTTCCAAGCGCGTAACGCGCGTGCCGCGCTTGCATAGAGTGTGAATACTCCAGCGACGACGCCTAGGCGGAGCAGAAAAAACCGGTCCTAACTTTTCCAAAGAACCGAATTCTGCACATGCGTTCACCTCCACGGTAGCAGAGGATAGTATTGGAATTAATGATCAAGAAATGGAATGAAACTGATGATGATTCAGTTGTGAAAATGGTTAAAAAGCCGTTACGGCTATCGCCGCCATGGCGGAGCGGGCGCCACGCGCGTGCCGCGCGGGAGAGGCGCTGGGCGATTCATACACAAACGCCACGCCAGCGCGGCACGCGCGTGCCGCGCTGGCGTTGAGTAATATGAATAGCGCCTAACGTCGGCAAGGATCTGGAAGAGACTTCACGTTCACTGTTGAAGGTTGGCGCAAAATTCGGTGCCATATGCTATAACATAGGTGCACCGAGTTTGCGCCGACCTCCAATGGGGAACGCAAAGCCGTTCTTCTTCTTCTTCCTATCGTCTGTCCCACGAGTTCGTGGAGTCCGCTTATCCGACTTGAACGCGTGTTGTGACTAAACAGATTTTGTGAGCGCGAACGACGGTCACGTAGGCGCGAGCAATCAAGCGGTAACTCCGGCGAAGCTCAAATTTTTATAGCACAATTCATCGAGGCAGCTGATTCCGGATTTCCCCAAAGAGGTTTGAAATTTTGAAGAATGCTAGCCACCGACCTCTTGAGTTCGCGAAGGACCCGTGAATTTCGCAGTCGCGCGGAAGGAGAAGGTGTGTGCGGCTTTCTAAGAAAAATCAGTCAAATTAGGTGCTGAAGAATGTGTGCAATACATTGTTATCTTAGTTTGTTGTTTTATAAAAAAACCGTTTTATCCAGAAGAAATCGTTTGAAGTTTATCGTCAAGAGTGCGGGATTGATGAGGAGCAAAGGACGGTCTCAAGTGGCCATGGGCGACAGCTACCGTAACCGCGAGGAAAGCACGTGCCGATGAGGACCACGTGAGGAGGAGCGGAATTAATTCGTCGTCGTCCGGGCACACGTCTTTTGCCTGTTTCCCGCTTTGGGTTTCGTGGGGCTAACTGTGGTCTTACGTCACCACGGTTTCTTTGAGCGTCGAGGTTTGAGGAGATCGAGTAGTTCACCAGCCGCTGTCTGCTTGTGTACTGAGTCCAATAAGGAGACTCGAGTAGTTAGGTAGACGCCCATACAAAGGAATCCCTGCTCGCACTTTTGTGAAGACACAGTCCACGCTCGGAAACGAAATCTGAGATTTCCACATAATTGTGAAGTTCTCCCAAAACTATATAGCCCCTGCCAAACGCGAGCTCCCAACGCCTCCGAATAAGCGAGATATAGGGGGAAGCCACCCAGGGGCGCCCATACCAGGAAGCCACTTTGGCACGCTCCTTTTACGATCTTTCGAGCTCAACAGCGGAGAGATGAGCTATGGTTTCCGATCAGTAGCCCCGTTCTTCCCTTCATTCTCAGCCTCTTTCTTTATTCAGGTCGGTTCCCATACATCGGTTGCAAATGACGAAAGTTACGAGCCTCGGACAACTCGTCCACCATGCTTCCGTAGCAAAATTTTTGAGGGGCTATAACTTCGTTCTTAGCGGGTCTTCTACGATTCCAAAGACATCGTTGGAATCGGTGTGAGACCGTTTACAAGATAGGTAGAAAAACAGAAAAACGATTTCGAGGTTGGACTGTGCATTTAAGCTTCAGGTCTAGCATCTCGTGAGGAAAAATAACGCGTCAAGAAGAAATTCTTTATCTAAAATTGGTAATCATCTCTGCAATCGTTTTCTTTTTTATGAATATTATATCTATATCACTATGTGCTTGTATTTTGCTGAATTCAAATCCTCTTTAACCACATCTGTCCAGAATTTTTGCCTACGCCCAGATGGCTGTTTCCAGACAGAATTTGGAAGCATTCTTAAACCGTGTTGTACGAGACGATCCGCCGTTCTTCTTAGTATATGCCCTAGCAGTCGAAGTCGACATTTCATTGCTGCTTGAGATGGCGTTGGGAGATGCTGGCACCTCCCTCGTGTCAAGAATTGATGTACTGCGTCGATTTCCTTGGAAAGATCTTCGTTATGGAATACACGCGGCCAGAAATATCTAAGCAAACGCCTAAAAAGCTTCCTCTCCATGCAATCCAGCCTTCCCATCTGCGTCTTTTGTGCTGCCCACGTCTCCGATCCGTACATCATGATAGGGCGAATAGCGGATAGGTAGACGCGCAACTTGACTTCCTTCGCGATGGGAGTAGACCACAAACACTCGGTTAGAGAATTGAATGCAGACGTAGTTTCCGCACATCGTTGTTGAATACCCGCAACTACCATCGCTCTTCAGCAAACAGACCAAATACCAGAAATCATCCACCAGTTCGATACGTTGTCCGTCCACACAAACTCCCGTTGAAGGCCATTGTTATACCTAAAGTTTGGGACCGCAACAGGTGCGGTCAACGGTTACAAATCGTGTCGGGACCAGACCCACACAGTAGAAAAATGCTGTGGCAAGAACAGCTTGCAGAACCTGTCGCGGTCGCTGGCTCCAAAAGGGATGTCATGCCTGAAATGTGGAAACCGTGCGGTAATCGGTCGCTGTCGCGGCTGTCCGTCGCAGTACAGTGCACTGCGACGGGTGTCAGCGACCGCGACCCTAGATGGCGTACTCTCCGACGCTGATGACGGGTCTAACCTTGAGGCGGGTTCTCTGCAAAGCAGCGAACGGTGCATGGAAATAGCTCAAAAGTCTGGATAGCGCAGTTCTCTGGATATCACTCGACAGCGATCGACAGTTCAGGGTGGCGAAATTGTGGCTTGTGGCCAAGGACTCCATGAACTCCTTAGGTACGGATCCTGAGGTGTTACGGACCAGAGGCCTTAGTGTGCCGGGCGGCGACACCTTTATGCAATGTATGGGATACTTTCGAGATATGGTTGTGCACGCTATATCGCTCGAACGTTACCTGTGTATACTCAAAGGTCTGCTGGGCTCAGTAGAAGCAGGGGCACCAACGAGCAGGTACCAACAGATTTGTATATACAACCTAGGCATAGAGGGTTTAAAAGGCAGAGCGCCTGATTGAAGTCTACTTGCCTCCCACAGCGCCTTCAAACGAGGTGCGACTCAGTTCTGTGTGAACGTTCAAGAAGAATACACTTTTCGAACATCTTCTTGGGAAAACAACTACATAGTATTTCTGTATGTGTCAGAAAGTGATTTTGTTGCTCCCTGAGCTGTGCGTTAGTGAACTTCTAACGGCATCTCAAATGCGCAGCGTACAATACCGCTGCTATCCAAGGGAAAAAATGGGCAAAGTGGGCAACTAAAGTGTCTTTCGACCACAATTCGCCTCAAAGTGCTCCGTTTTCAATCTCGAAAAGATCAAAATGTTTACCGTGCCACAATCTATCTTTTTGTATGGTATGAGACAAAATTGGAGTTAACTTTCTAAAACGCTCTTTTAAGATCGGGTTAGTTAGGAATTTGATAATGTTATCACAAGGAAGAGAGCCCATGCGATCAAGAACAACCGTACGCGATCTGTAGCACTGATCAAAATGAAAATGTATTTCGCCTTGAAAAATAATGTTGCTTCCCAATTTCGCAAAATATTTTCACACGATTTACTAGATCACGACACTAGATGATACATATCAAATTTATGTGTTTATTAGCTCTCTTAAAGGCACAGTCCAAGCTCAGGGACGAAATCTGAGATTTCCATACAGTTAAGAAGTAGACCCACCGTAAACAACACCTGCCAAAAAGCGAACTCTCAATCCCTCTGAAATAAGCGGACTGTTATGGGAGGAGAGGGAGTTGCACCTGGGGCGCTCCACGCCCGGAAGCCACTTTGGCACGCCCCTTTTACGATCTTTCAGAGCTCAACAGTGGCAGAGATGAGCGATGCTTTCCAATCAGTAGCCCCGTTCTTCCCTTTAGTTCGTAACAGCCTCTCTCTTTATTCTGCTCGATTCGCATACATAGGTTGCAAATGACCTTGGAAGTTACAAGCCTCAGGAAAACTCGTCCCACCATGATTCCGTAGCTAAAATTTTTGAGGGGCCATAACTCCGTTTCCAGGGGGTCATAAACGATTTCAGGGATATCCTTGGAAACAGCGTCGGACCGTTCTCAAGATAGGCAGAAAACCAGAAAGTCGATACTCAGGTTGGACTGTGCCTTTAATGAAAGTTTTGTCAGAACAGGTTTACTATGATTCTAAAAATATGTCACATCATGGGAGGATTTGTCGATGACTCAGCGCCCAAGGCCAGACATAGTTTTACTAGTCTAATGGTTAGTTTTCAATACAAGTTCAAAAAAGTTCATAATAACATTGGAAAGGATTTTGTTTTATGTTAGTACTACATTTATACACATAACATATTAAATGACATAAATATTAATAGAATCATAAATAATACTGCTATAAAGGATATTATTGATATTAATAACAACTATAAGGAAGCTAGAGTGGTTTATACCTATTCTTTACCAATTTCAAATACAATTTTTAATTATAATAATTTCTTAAGATCACTTAATGAAGAGAATCTACTTAACATTTTAAATGATGATTGTGTTTGTGTTAAAGGGGGTGTCGATACTTTTATTGGTGGGTATCACCATCATGTTATTACTGGAGATTTAAGTATAATCAAGGACTACTCACTTAAAAACATCATGGAAAGGGGAACTAAGTTTCGAATACCTGGAATAGTTAGTAAAAAAGATATGTATGACTGGATAGATAAAACTATTAAAGAAGTCATTAAGTTATTTAATAAGAATTATAAAATTAATGACACTCAAATTGCTGATATTAGAAATATTCTTACTCATAATTTCTATAAAATTTTCAAGCCTAAATTACATAGTGACTCCACTTATTGTAGTTGTGAATATAAATACAATAAGGATTATTTAGAATATTTACATAGTAAGTTTGTTGTTTGTCCTCTAGATAAGGCTAGTTATAACTATGGTATAGTGTGTAATCCTTGCATCCCATTAATATATTGTTTACCGAAGCTACACAAAAGTCCTATTGAATTTCTTTTATTACTGGAGCGGCTAGTAGTGGTATTAAACCTTTAGCATTAGAACTCAAACATATATTCCTACACGTTAAGAACCATTTCAAGAATTTCATGAATGCTTTAAAAACCAGAAATAAATACTTTATAGGATACTAGCGAGACCTAGCGAAGTTTTCGCTCACAGAAACTTTTGCGTGAGAGCCAACTACCTGAAGACGGATTAGTTTGTTTAGAGACGGTGGTGACTGACTTCCGGTCTACCGAAAGGATTGCTGTACGTATGGACTCTCCTGAGCAGAGCAGGGTGCCGTACATTTACAGCAGGCCGTGGGAGTATCAAAATTTGGTATCATAAAGCAAAACATAAGAAGCCAGCGAAATAAAATCGTCGGTTGCTACCGGCACAAAGTTCACAACCCCTTTCTGTACTTCAACTTCCCTTACGTCGCTACCCACTGCCCCTTTCTTCTAATTTGTAAAGTTCACAAGCGATTATTCTCGCTTTACCGTCTCTATCATGATGAGGAAAAACGCATTCTCATATTATATGATGTTTCCCTAGTTGACCAACATCATGCCCTTGTTCTCAATGAATGAAATTAGTAGGTGGTTGTTTATGTTTTTGTGGTGCAGCTTTTGATAAAAGCTCAGACTTTGCAACATATATAAAACTGGTTTTTGGAAGTTAGGGATTCGAAATGACTGGAGCGGTTGCAATGAGTGGCGAACAGAGAAGGTGCGGAAGTGGAGCTGCTGCTTGTATCCTTAAAACAAAAAAATGTCGCAGGAGTTCTGCGTCAATCTCAAAACGCGTCGCACGCTTCTCAAGATTCATATGTTTCTTCCCTATCTATTTCTTCTCCACAAAGAAGTTAAAGATACAGCATTAAAAAAATTGAAAAAAACTTTTTTTAAAATTCTACACCCTTGGTGACGTCCTGCACACTCCCCACTGCGGTCCGCGCTAACTTTCGATGACCTGCACACTCCCGTTGGGTTCTTCTTCACGTTTTCTAGTGACGCCCTGCACGCACTCACACTGAGGTCCTGCACACTTTCTATGACGTCCTGCACACTCCCGATTAGGGTCCTGCGGCACACTTTTTATGACGCCCTGCACACGCACACTCCCACTGGAGGTCCTGCACGCTTTCTATACGACGTCCTTGCGCACTCTTACTGGGGTACTGCACATTCCTACTTACAGGACCTGCACGCACTTTCTATGACGTCACTGCACACTCAAATAGAGCAGGTCCTGCACACTTTCTACTGACGCCCTGCACACCTCACACTGAGGTCCTGCACACTTTCTACTTTGACGTCCTGCACACTCCGATTAGGGTTCCTGCACACTTTTTATGACGCCCTGCTCCCACTACCTCCCACTGGGGGTCCTGCACACTTTCCATGACGTCCTGCACACTTCCGCCTGGGGTCCCTGCACATTCGCTACTTACGGACCTGCGCACTTTCTATGACGTCCTACACACACTCCGATTAGGGTCCTGCACACACTTTCTATGACGCCCTGCACACTCCCACTGAGGGTCCCTGCACACTTTCTATGACATCCTGCGCACTCCCACTGGGGTCCTGCACATCTCCTACTTAGGACCTGCGCACTTTCTATGACGTCCCTGCACACTCCGATTAGGGTCCTGCACACTTTCTATGACGCCCTGCACACTCCCACTGGAGGTCCTGCACACCCCTCTATGACGGGCTGCACACTCCCGTCAGGGGGAGTCCTGCACATTCCTACTAAGGACCTGCGCACTTTCTATGACGTCCTACACACTCCGATTAGGGTCCTCTGCACACTTTCTATGACGCCCTGCGCACTCTCTCACTGGGGTCCCTGCACATTTCCCTACTCTCAGGGACCTGCGCACTTTCTATGACGTCCTGCACACCTCCGATTAGGGTCCTGCACACTTTCTATGGCGCGCGCCCTGCACACTCACACTGAGGTCCTGCACGCACTTTCTATGACGTCCTGCCACACTCCGGGATTAGGGTCCTGCACACTTTTTATGACGCCCACCTGCACACATCCCCACTGGGAAGTCCTGCACACTTTCTATGACGTCCTGCACACTTCCGCTGGGGTCCTGCACATTCCTGCACTTAGGACCTGCGCACTTTTCTATGACGTCCTACACACTCCCGGGATTGGGAGTCCTGCACACTTTCTATGCCAAGCCCTGCACACTCCCACTGAGGTCCTGGGCACACTTTTTCTATGACGTCCTGCGCACTCCCACTGGGGGTCCTGCACATTCCTACTCAGGACCTGCGCACTTTCTATGACGTCCTGCACACTCCGGATTAGGGTCCTGCACACTTTCTATGACGCCCTGCACACACTCACACTGGAGGTACTGCACACTTTCTATGACGTCCTGCACACTCCGATTAGCGGTCTAATGACACTTTTTTATGACGCCCTGCACACTCCCACTGGGGTCCTGCACACTTTCTATGACGTCCTGCACACTTCCCGCTGGGGTCCTGCACATTCCTACTTAGGACCTGCGTGCACTTTCTATGACGACCTGCACACTCCGGATTAGGGTCCTGCACTTACTAGTACCTGAGACGTCTTGCACACCCGCAATGTGGGTCCTGCTACACCTTTTATGACGCCCTGCATTTTTTTGCATCGCTAGACGACTCGCAGAAGTTATCATGACCCACGGCCAAAAGTTTGCGCCTCCACGGACAAACTCAGGTTGCCCCCGAGGAGGCACGTAAGAGGTGACTCGGGCTGATTTTTACAGTGTAAACGATAAATGTCGCACCCAAATAAATGTTGGTACCATTTCATACAAGTTTTGATCGGCCATTCCTAAGATATCCGGGACACATGCACACACATACACACACACACACACACACACACACACACACACACACACACACACACACACACACACACACACACACACACACACACACACACACACACACACATCAGGACATAACTGCTTTAAGTATAGGGACTAGAGATCTAGCGAAGTTTTCGCTTACAGAAACTTTGCGTGAGCCAACTACCTGAGACGGATTAGTTTGTTAGAACGGTGGTAACTGACTTCCGTCTACCCGAAAGTTGCTGTACGTGTGGACTCTTCTGAGCAGAGCAGGGTGCCGTACATTTACAGCAGGCCGTGGGGGTATCAAAATGTGGTATCATAAAGCAAAACATAAGAAGCCAGCGGTTAACCGTCGGTTGCTACCGGTACAAAATTCGCAACCCCTTCTGTACTTCCTTCCCTTACGTCGCTACCCACCGTCCTTTCTTCCAATTTGTGAAGTTCACAAGCGATTGTTCTCCTTTACCGTCTCTATCATGATAAGGAAAAACGCATTCTCTTATTATATGATGTTTCCCTAGTTGACCAGCATCATGCCCTTGTTCTCAATGAATGAAATTGGTAGGTGGTTGTTTATGTTTTTGTGGTGCAGATTTTGATAAGCTCAGACTTGCAACATATATAAAACTGGTTTTTTTTTTGGAAGTTAGGGATTCGAAATGACTGAGCGGTTGCAATGAGTGGCGAACAGAAGGTGCGGAAGTGGAGCTGCTGCTTGTATCTTAAAACTGGCAAAAAATGTCGCAGGAGTTCTGCGTCAATCTCAAAACGCGTCGCACGCTTCTCAAGATTCATGTTTTCCTATCTATTTCTTCTCCATAAAAGGTTAAGATTTAGCATTAAAAAATTGAAAAACCTTTTTTCAAATTCTACACTCTTGGTGACGTCCTGCACACTCCCACTGCGGTCCTGCTAACTTTCGATGACCCGCACACTCCAACTGGGGACCTGCGCACTCTCTATGACGTCCTGCACACTCCCGTTGGGTTCTTCACATTTTCTATGACGCCCTGCACGCTACCATTTGGGTCCTGCACACCTTCTATGACGTGCTGCACACTCCCGTTGGGGTCCTGCACATTCCTACTTAGGACCTCCGCACTTTCTATGACGTCCTGCACACTCCGATTAGGGTCCTGCACACTTTCTATGACGCCCTGCACACTCCCACTGAGGTCCTGCACACTTTCTATGACGTCCTGCACACTCCCACTGGGGTCCTGCACATTCCTACTTAGGGCCTGCGCACTTTCTATGACGTCCTGCACACTCCGATTAGGGTTCTGCACACTTTCTATGACGCCCTGCACACTCCCACTGAGGTCCTGCACACTTTCTATGACGTTCTGCACACTCCCACTGGGGTCCTGCACATTCCTACATAGGACCTGCTCACTTTCTATGACGCCCTGCACACTCCCACTG
The DNA here is from genome assembly GCA_029168955.1 of Aplectana chamaeleonis. Lineage (NCBI taxonomy): Eukaryota > Metazoa > Nematoda > Chromadorea > Rhabditida > Cosmocercidae > Aplectana > Aplectana chamaeleonis. Next base: position 190,831 of record JAPDOI010001150.1, on the reverse strand, counting down.
AGGTCCTTCACACTTTCTATGACGCCCTGCACACTCCCACTGAGGTCCTGCACACTTTCTATGGCGCCCTGCACACTCCCACTAGGGTCCTGCACATTTCTACTTAGGACTTGCGCACTTTCTATGACGTCCTGCACACTCCGATTAGGGTCCTGCACACTTTCTATGACGCCCTGCACACTCCCACTGAGGTCCTGCACACTTTCTATGACGCCCTGCCCACTCTCACTGAGGTCCTGCACACTTTCTATGACGCCCTGCACACTCCCACTGAGGTCCTGCACACTTTCTATGACGCCCTGCACACTCCCACTGGGGTCCTGCACACTTTCTATGACGTTCTGCACACTCCCACTGGGGTCCTGCACATTCCTACATAGGACATGCTCACTTTCTATGACGCCCTGCACACTCCCACTGAGGTCCTGCACACTTTCTATGACGCCCTGCACACTCCCACTGAGGTCCTGCACACTTTCTATGACGCCCTGCACACTCCCACTGGGGTCCTGCACATTCCTACTTAGGACCTGCGCACTTTCTATGACGTCCTGCACACTCCGATTAGGGTCCTGCACACTTTCTATGACGCCCTGCACACTCCCACTGAGGTCCTGCACACTTTCTATGACGTCCTGCACACTCCCACTGGAGTCCTGCACATTCCTACTTAGGGCCTGCGCACTTTCTATGACGTCCTGCACACTCCGATTAGGGTTCTGCACACTTTCTATGACGCCCTGCACACTCCCACTGAGGTCCTGCACACTTTCTATGACGTTCTGCACACTCCCACTGGGGTCCTGCACATTCCTACATAGGACCTGCTCACTTTCTATGACGCCCTGCACACTCCCACTGAGGTCCTGCACACTTTCTATGACGCCCTGCACACTCCCACTGAGGTCCTGCACACTTTCTATGACGCCCTGCACACTCCCACTGGGGTCCTGCACATTCCTACGTAGGACCTGCGCACTTTCTATGACGTCCTGCACACTCCGATTAGGGTCCTGCACACTTTCTATGACGTCCTGCACACTTCCGCTGGGGTCCTGCACATTCCTACTTAGGACCTGCGCACTTTCTATGATGTCCTGCACACTCCGATTAGGGTCTTCCACACTTTCTATGACGCCCTGCACACTCTCACTGAGGTCCTGCACACTTTATATGACGTCCTGCACACTCCCACTGGGGTCCTGCACATTTCTACTTATCACCTGCGCACTTTCTATGACGTCCTGCACACTCTGATTAGGGTCCTGCACACTTACTATGACGTCTTGCACACCCTCACTGGGGTCCTGCACACCTTTTATGACGCCCTGCATTTTTTGCATCGCTAGACGACTCGCAGAAGTTATCATGACCCACGGCCAAAAGTGCGCTCCACGGACAAACTCGGTTGCCCCGAGGCACGTAAGAGGTGACTCGGGCTGATTTTTTGGTAATCGATAAATGTCTCACCCACCTAAATGTTGGTACCATTTCATACAAGTTTTGATCGGCCATTCCTAAGATATCCGGGACACATGCACACACATACACACACACACACACACACACACACACACACACACACATCGGGACATAACTGCTTTAAGTATAAGGATTGGGCAACTGATAATATTGATATCAGTAATTCACTCAAGAAAATTAAAATAGGTAATATGAAGTTGTTTCCTGCGGATTTTACAAATATGTTTACTAATCTTCCACATTCCGTTATTTTGCATAATACTACTAATATTCTTCATATTTGCTTTCATAATGCTAATAGAAAATATATAGCCTATAATGGCTTCAACAAGGTATATTACACTGATGTAATCAACAATAGTAACCATACTAGATATTATCAGTTACAAGATGTGATCTATCTTACAGATTACTTGCTTAAAAACAGTTTTCGCCGATTCAGCGGCCTAATATTCAAACAATACATTGGTGTTCCACGAGGAGGTAATGTCAGCACTTTCTTGGCAGATTTGACAATGTCTTATTTTGAATATAAATTTTCAATTCAAAATTTGAATATACGTGATTTTATCCTTTCAGATATATGGATAATATTTTGATTTTGCATAATGTTAATTCTGAATATGTAAACTCTTTGTTAATTGAAATATATGAAAACACATTGAAACTTGAAACAACACATGTTAATAATACAATTGTTATTATCTGTATTTACATATAGAAGTTATTGACAATGTGCTTTCAACCAAGCTTTATAATAAAACGGATAGTTTCAGTTTTGATGTCAAAAGGTTACCACATAACGATTCTTTCATTTCAGTTAATATTAAGAAAGCCACTATTTATACAGAAACTCTCAGAATATCTCGTACTAGTACTTATTTTGACGATTTCAAGAGTAGATTGATTGCACTCAAAACTTCTTTGACCAATGAAAATGAATATCCTAATAAGATGGTGTACGACAGTATTCTCAGGTGTATGAACAAAAATAACTTCATTGTATATAAATATGACCGCTTCGGTTATGCATATTTGTGGTTTGTGTAGCGTTGGTGCACTCAGACACTCGTGGCGTCCAACGGGTGGTTGACAGGTCACCCTTGTGGCTTACCGGTCGCTGGGTGGTTTGACTGCAAGGGGCGGATCGACTGTCTGTCGACCGTTATGTGTCCGATCGACTGTCTGTCGACCGAGGTCCACAGACAGTCGACCACCCATCGACCGGTAGCATGGGATGACGTCACTTCGTCGTTTTCTCACCTTTGTGCGCGTATTGACGTCCAAAACTTCTGACCCCAGTACCCGCTGCACCGCCAATTGTTCGGCGCCGAATTTTTCGTTTCGGTTGTCCTCCTGATTCTGAGGGATTAATTTCCCATTTCTTCCACGTCCGTTTTGAAATTTTTAAGTTTTCAATACCTTCCTATATCCTGACTCGTTTTTAAAACATGAAGTTTCTCTTTCATTTATTAATTCGGTGAAGAATTTCTTATTTTCGTTGATTCGTTATTTGGAAGAAATTTCGATTTCCGATCCTTCCCATGAACTTTTTGAATTTTTGAGTTCCCGAATCTTGCCTTATACTGACTCGAATTCGAAACGGAAAGTTTTTTTTTCATTTCTTGATTCGGGGTCTGAAATTTAATTTTTGGTTGATTTTTGGTGGGAAATTTCCGATTTTTCGCACGTCCTCTTTAATTTTGGAGTTTCCGATTCTTTCCATATCCCGACTCGATATCGGAACGGGAATTTTTCATTTCTTGATTCGTCTTTCCAATCTTCACATTTTGGTTGATTTCTTGAGAGTAAAGGAAAATTTCCGATTCCTTCCGCGTCCTTTTTAAAATTTTCGAATTTTCGATTGCTTTCTGTATCCTGACTCGCTATTAAAACATGACGTTTTTTTCTTTTCTTGATTCAGCGTTGAATTTTTCATTTTTGTTGAGTTGTTGTTTTTGGAAAAATTTTCAGATGTCCGATTTTTTTATGGTCATTTAAAGTTCGGAGTTTCCCATTCTTTCCTTATACTGACTCGAAATCGCTACGGAAAGTTCTTTCATTTCTTGATTCGTCTTTCCAATCATAACAGTTTGGTCGATTTCTTGCTCATGAAGAAGAAATTCCTTCCATCTCCTTTTTGAATTTCTGAGTTTCAGATTCTTTCCATATCCCGACTCGATATCGAAACAAGAACTTTTTCGTTTCTTGATTTGGCGTTGAAATTCTAATTTTGGTTGATTTCTGGAGCTTGAAATAAACTTTCCGATTTCTTCCATGTCCTCTCTGATTGCTGGGATTTTTTATTTCTTTACCACATCCTGACTCGATACGGAAGCGGAAAATTTTTCCTTTTTTTATTCGGCGTCAGATTCTTCTTTTTGGTTGATTTCCTGAAAAAAATCGATTTTTTGTGTCTTTTTACAATTCTGGAGTTTTTGTTTTATTGTGTGGAAAAATGAGTAGTTACATGGCTTTTGTTTCTGATTTTTCATTTTGCGTCGCATTCTCATTTTTCCTGGATGCTTTTGATTACAAATGAGACCCATTTGGAAAAACAACAGCAAATAAAATAAACTGATTGAAAACTATTCAAAACATAAGGGATCTAATTCAGACCTCTTGCTGGGAAATGGTCTTGTGCGCCCGCCTTCTCGCCGTTTGCCAATCATGGCAGCCTCGGCATACGGTGCGGTGTGCCGCGCACGTCGTGGCGGCGACCACGCAACATCGATAACGAGCAGGCTGATTGGGTGGTCGGCGGAGATCAGGGAGGACAACTCACTATTGGCACACACACCTTAACTCCTTTTTTGAGCAAAAACACTGGGGTATCTTCGTACTGACCTAAAACATCGATAGATCATGCAAAGTGTGAAACCTTGGAGTGGGTAATATTCCGCCCTTTGTAGGCAATGTTGAAAAAAAAACAAAAGTTTGAATGAAAGAGCATAATGGTAAATGATCTAAAAGGTTATCAACATTTATTATGTTTGAGACGCGACATAATCTAATATTCAATTGCTCAATTCAAATCAGAAATGCTCCCTCCCAAGGGATTCAACCTCTTGAAAAAAATCAAAGATTTTCTCACACCCGTGTCAGAAATCCTCTTTAAAATCATCGGGTTACCCTTGTTGAAAATGGGGGAAGCGCTTCAGACCTGATCGAATGAAGAGATTCAAAAGATGGTAGGAACGGATTACATCGTGAATAAGCTCCGAACAACGATAAATATCCATGTCAAGATCATTTCTAACATCGGTATGGATAAAGCTTAGCTTTGGGTGTGGATTGCCCTGCACAAATAACAAAGCGCCTTAATTTCGATATGTGTGAAGGCATTACAAAGATTCCCTAGTGTTTTTGCTCAAAACGGAGTTTAGATGTATGTGTCGGAAGCAGGCATGTGCAAAAAACTTTAAAACTGAGAAAAACCGAAAAAAATTGTCTTTTGAAGCGTCTTATTTTCGTAATTTTATGTAATCATTTGATTGAAAAAACAAGGCAACGTTATCGAAAAGCTTCAAATAATGGCAGAATCATGTTTTCTTAGTAAAGCAAAACCATACGCAATCAACGTATCAATGTGAGCAATTTTACCCTTGTTGCAGTGTTGAATCCTGACAAAATTGCAGCGCTGAACACCCTCTAAAAGTCTTATTGTGAACTTTTTGTTCAAAACTGCGGTAGTTCTCTGAACAATCATGTCCACGTTTTTCGAGTTTTTCATCAAAACCCTGGGCTCAAATGTCGTCCTTAACTTTAGGAAAAAACCAGTGATGGACGATAGAAGTTGAAAATCGTGGGCAAGTCACAGATCAAAACGGAACAAACGTTGCACAGAGACGAACATAAAGTGATCTCGTCGAGGTCAGCTTTGACCAGTAGCTCAGTCTCTCGGCGCTATTGGACGTTAATGGCCGCGACGCAACCACACGCATTGAGTCGTGATGTCTACACAGGGGTTAGGTTCAACCAATTTTGCTGGACGGAACAATACATGATGCCGCTCGCCCAAGAATGTTTTCATTCGCAGTTTTTTTTTGTATGGATCGATAGAGGGAGCAGAAAAATTTAGCTTGGCTCCCGCTTAAAAACTATGGGCCTCCAAAGAGCAATTCTCGACGTCTTTTTCATGAAAATTTTAAACGAAAACGAAATTCCTGACCTTGAAGCAGTGTTCGCATTATATTTCACTTTTGATGTCTCAACCGTTTAAGGAAGGTCTGGTGCCCTATACAGCAAGGCATGCTCGAAGAAAACGTGAAAACCGTGTTTTTGTGCTAAAAGAGGGCCACTTTAGCTTGCGTTGACTTTTGAGCGTGGAGGAATCGACCGCTTTCAAGGATGTTACCTAAGGGGACATTAGGCGTTTCGGTGACCTCAGAACGCCTGTTTGCATCCGTTATTTTGCCGCTCCTGGCTTTCTACGGTTCTTTCGACACTGGAAGCCTAGGATCCTTCTCGCCTATCATTTCACTGTGGAAAGTCAACGAGGATGATCATCGGGAACGCTGCCTTTAAGGGGGTCATTTTCAAGCAGGAGGTATCGGCTTGAAAACGTCTTTTACCCAAGTCTTGAGACCCTCTACCAAAAGAACGTGAGGGCAAGTTGCTGAGTTCCATATATGGGCTCTATCAACTTCAGCGCACCCACATTATCGTCATTTTTGCATTGCCTGAAGACATACAGGCGGCTTACTTTGTGGTCGTGTGCGGAAGAAATTTCTCAATCAGAATTCTCTACTTTTCATTAATTTTGAAGAAAATCAATAATCGATCGATTTTTGAGAAACGTTGGTAAATGTGCACAGATCGATGGTAAACCTCCAGACGCATTTATGCTTCAAGTTTTACGCCTGTGCGTTATCAGGTAAACGGAAGAAGTGGCGCCAATTCAGCTATCCTGAACTTCGACCAGAGCAAAAATGGATTTCTGGCAATTTGTCTTCGCGTTTTTCAATAATGGGTCCAAGGACTTCAGCTATGACAAGTTTTCAAGCAGACACCCTCTGCTTCAAAATGACCCCGTTGAAGCAGTTACGCTCACATGGGGAACGAGCAACAAGTAAAGAAGCCAACTCAATGACGAGTTCTCCTGTGAAAAATCGGGGACCCTTTATGCTCCGCTCACCATTTCTGGCAAAAACCATTCTGCGCTCCAAAACTTCGTGCAGTACGAAAGAGAGGTCTGGTGAAAAGAACAGACCACTCAAGAGGATTAGCGACGGGCATATAAGGGCTTGGCAAGTCTAGAAATTTTGTCACCATATCTAAAGCGCACCCTGTAGTAGTAAGTGAATGAAGTGTATGTGAATAAAGGGGTGTAATTGCTTTTCCCTTTCTTTGTTTGATTGCTTTTCATTCATATTTTTTCTCGTAAGTGGTCACAGTATATGACTGTCAACTCGTAACATCAAATGATCAGGAGAAATATTCAAAATTTGAAAAATCATTTTGAAAATTTGAAAATTTTGCTCTTTGAGTATATTCGAAAAAGCGAAGTTCGAGAATTTGGGCCGTACTGATCAAGTACACTTGATCTGCCACAAGTTTCTAGGATATTTAGATGTTCAACGAATTCATGAGTCTCCGGCCATTTTTTCACATTTGGCGATTGTATATTCTCCGCTTGCCCCAGTCTTTCATATCATTACCATGGAATTGGTGCGCTTATTGAAGCTAAATCATGAATTTCAAGAGTGGTAGGTACTTTACAGAAAACAGTCGCTACGCGTCTATGATTGGTTTCTATGGTATGTACAAAATCACTGGGCGACCAACAGGACAAGCTAATCTACTAGACATCGCTGCTGAAAAGAGCAATCGGGTGAGCCATGTAAGCCAAATGCATTTCATTCAGTCTAGACTGACATTGGAACAATTTCTGGAATTCGCAGGAAAGACGTTTCCGGATACAGTTTCGAAGACGACTACGCTTCTCTGATGGCTTCATACGAATGCTCTTCTAAGATCTCGTCTTTCTTGAGGCTTGTATATTTTCACTCACGAAATATATCTCAAAAGCGGCGTTTTTCCCTCGAAATTTCTCCCGGTTGGGAAGCTTTGAACGAAATTAGCCGAAAATTTTGGAAAATCGACTAATAAACCACAGATTCGTGATCAACGCCCCAAAAAAAATCCTTGGGAGAATTTTAATTCAAATCTGGAACATTTTCTAAAACGCTTCCAGAGCCCTCTAATCGGTAAAAATATTCGCCCAACCGAAAGTCCTAAACGCTGTAAGCCTGGACATAGTATGGAAAATGCGCCTTCACCTGAATTTTGCTCAAGGAGGTAGCTTTGGACGCTGAACACATTTATGAGGCCCGTTTCCAAATTTTCGAAAAGAATAATTCCCTTCTTGGAGGGTACAAAGAGCACAAAAAACGACCTTTTAGGCCTATAACTTCTTGGAACCGGCAGCTCGTGCGGAAGACTGCGCAGTTTTACTATTGACCCGCTAGAGATACTAACGATACTAGTCGTTTTGGCAGATGTGTTTACCACTCTAAACACTTCCCTTGTTAGCAAATTTTAAAATGAGGGTGGTGTGTGGTGTGGGTGGTGTGGAGTGTGGGTGGTGTGGGTGGTGTGGGTGTGGGTGGTGTGGGTGTGGGTGGTGTGGGTGTGGGTGGTGTGGGTGTGGGTGGTGTGGGTGTGGGTGTGGGTGTGGGTGTGGGTGGTGTGGGTGTGTGTGGGTGTGGGTGTGGGTGGTGTTGGTGTGGGTGGTGTGGGTGTGGGTGGTGTGGTGTGTGGTGTGGGTGGTGTGGGTGTGGGTGGTGTGGGTGTGGGTGGTGTGGGTGTGGGTGGTGTGATGTGGGTGGTGTGGGTGTGGGTGGTGTGGAGTGTGGGTGTGGGTGTGGGTGGTGTGGGGTGTGGGTGGTGTGGGTGTAGGTGTGGTGTGGGTGTGGGTGGTGTGGGTGTGGGTGGTGTGGGTGTGGGTGGTGTGGGTGTGGGTGTGGTGTGGGTGTGGGTGGTGTGGGTGTGGGTGGTGTGGAGTTGTGGGTGGTGTGGGTGTGGGTGGTGTGGGTGTGGAGTGGTGTGGGTGTGGGTGGGTGTGGGTGTGGGTGGTGTGGGTGTGGGTGGTGTGGGTGTGGGTGGTGTGTGGGTGTGGGTTGGGTGTGGGTGTGGGTGGTGTGGGTGTGGGTGGTGTGGGTGTGGGTGGTGTGGGTGTGGGTGGTGTGTGGGTGGTGTGGGTGGTGTGGAGTGTGGGTGGTGTGGGTGTGGGTGTGGAGGTGTGGGTGTGGGTGGTGTGGGTGTGGGTGGTGTGAGGTCTGGAGATTAATGGGTGGTGTGGGTGTGGGTGTGGTGTGGAGGTGTGGGTGTGGTGTGGAGTGTGGGTGGGTGTGGAGTGTGGGTGGGTGTGGAGTTGTGGAGTGGTGGTGTGGGTGGTGGGTGAAGGGTCTGGGTGTGGGTGGTGTGGGTGGTGTGTGGGTGTGGGTGTGTGTGGGTGTGGGTGTGGTCAGTGGGTGTGGAGTGGTGTGGGTGTGGGTGTGGTGTGCTGGGTGTGGGTGTGGAGTGGTGGTGTGGGTGTGGGTGTGGGTGGTGTGGGTGTGTATGTGGGGGGGTGTGGGTGTGGAGTGGTGTTGGTGTGCAGGTGGTGTGGGTGGTGTGTGTGTGTGTGTGTGTGTGGCTGTGGTGTGGGTGTGGGTGGTGTGTGTGGTGGGTGTGGGTGGTGTGGGTGGCGTGCAGTTGGTGTGGGTGTGACAGGTGGCAATGTGGAGTGTGGGTGGTATTCGGGTGTGGGTGGTGTGGGTGTGGGTGTGGAGTGGTGTGGGTGTGGGTGTGGTGTGGAGTGTGGGTGAGGGTGTGGAATTGTGGTGTGTGTGTGGGTGTGGGTGTGGGTGTGGAGTGTGTGTGTGGGTGGTGTGGGTGTGGGTGGTGTGGGTGTGGAGTGTGGAGTGGTGTGGGTGGCTGGAGTAGGTGTAGGTGGTGTGGAGTGGTGTGGTGGTGTAATGGGTGGTGTGGGGTGGTGTGGGTGTACAGGTGTGGGTGTGGGTGGTGTGGGTGTGGAGGTGTGGGTCTGTTGTAGGGTGTGGAGTGGTGTATGCGTGTGGGTGTGGATGGGTGTGGGTGTGGGTGGTGTGGAGTGTGGGTTGGTGTGGAGTGTGGGTGGGTGGTGTGGGTGTGGAGTGGTAGTGGGTGTGGAGTGGGTGGTGTGTGGGTGTGGGTGGTGTGGGTGTGGGTGGGTGTGGGTGTGGAGTGGTGTGGAGTGTGTGGGTGAGTGTGTGGGGTGTGGAGTGGTGTGGGTGTGGGTGTGGGTGGTGTGGGTGTGGAGTGGTGTGGAGTGTGGGTGGTGTTGGTGTGGGTGAGTGTTGGTGGAATGGGTGAGGTGGGTGTGGGTGTGGGTGGAGTAATGTGGGTGTGGAGTGGTGTTGGTGTGTGGTGGTGTGGGTGGTGTGGGTGGTGTGGGTGGTGTGGGTGTGGGTGGTGTGGAGTGTGGGTGGTGTGGGTGTGGAGTGGTGTGGTGTGGTGTGGGTGGTGTGGGTGTGGTGTGGGTGTGGGTGTGGGTGGTGTGGGTGTGGGTGGTGTGGGTGTGGGTGGTGTGGGTGTGGGTCTGTGCTGGGTGTGGGTTGGTGTGGAGTGTAGGGTGGTGTGTGGAGTGTGGGTGGTGTGGGTGTGGGTGTGGGCATGTGGGTGTGGGTGTGGAGTGGTGTGGGTGTGTGAGTGGTGTTGGGTGTGGGTGGTGTTGGTGTGGGTGGTGTGGGTGTGGGTGGTGTGGGTGGGTGTAGGTGGTGTGGTGGTGTGGAGTGGTGTGGGTTTGGGTGTGGAGTTTGGGTGTGGGTGTGGGTGCGGGTGGTGTGAGTGTGGGTGGTGTGGGTGGGTGTGGGTGGTGTGGGTGGTGTGGGTGGTGTGGGTGGTGTGGGTGGTGTGGGTGGTGTGGAGTGGTGTGGGTGTGGGTGTGTGGGTGTGGAGTGGTGTGGAATTGTAGGTGGTGGTGTGGGTGTGGGTGGCGTGGGCTGTGCCCAGGTGGCGTGGAGTGTGGGTGGTGTGGGTGTGGAGTGGTGTGGGTGTGGGTGCGATTGTGAAGAAGACATCATTATGATCAGCGTGGAATTTTCCCAAAATGAGCAGAAAAACGAAAAATCGATGTCGGGGTTAGAGTGTGCCCTCAAGGTCCAATCAATAGATATTTGCATATATGTGAATAAGCATGTAGCATTTTTGATGAAGTAAGTCAGTCGATCAAAAAAATAACCTGGAAAAAGTTTTCGAAGTTTTTGGCTTATTTCATTATAGCACCACAAATGGACTGAACTGAGGCTCTGATAAAGCAGTAACATATTTTTGCCGGTACAATGTGCACGTTAGGTCTTACTCTTGTTATTTGGTTTTTTGGAAACTATTCGGTAATATCGTTCATCATCCGTCATAATGTTGTCTTGTTATCTCATATTTGGGTATTGACAGTGGTTACTTGAGATCAGGAGTTCTTATCCTACCCTCATTCTAAATTGTTAAAATGTTGATCAATGATTAGGATAAAATTTAGTCACTGTAAGTGTTTTACCAGCATTTGAAAGATTTTCACCGAAACGCGGCGGATTTGAGAAGCCAGCGGCATTCATCATCGAGGTCTACAGGTGTCCAACTGCCGGTCGACAGGTATCCATCTACCGGTGGACAAGCATCTAAGAAACGGTTGATGGGTGTCCAATAAACGGTCGACAGGTATCCAACTACCAGTGAACAGGTATCCATCTACCGGTCGACGGGTATGCCATAAACGGTCGACAGGTATCTAACTACCGGTCGACAGTTATCCAACTACCGGTCGACGGGTATCCAACTAACGGTCGACTGGTGTCCAACTACCGGTCGTCGGGTGGTCGACGGACAACTCAAGGGGAGCGACGGACAACTTGAGGGGGGTGAGAGACAACTCTAGGGGAGCAGTCCCGCCCCTTTTCAGCGGTCGTGGGGAAGCACGCTGTGAGGTGATTGCTTGTCGACCACCCGTTGGACGCCACGAGTGTCTGAGTATATCAACATAAGCCACACAGGGCAAGATCAAGAGGAGAAAAATCAAGAAAATCCACGAAGTATCGTCACCACGTGAGCATGCCATGCGTATCACAATTTTTCTTCGAGCGCTGTTCGGTTATATTGATAGTGATAGATAAACCATAATAGTTCCATTATAATAGTGACAGATAAGCAATGATAACAAATTTAACACTGCTGCTAACAAACGATCACACCACTTACTGTAAAAAAATAATTGGGCAGACAAGATAACGAGTTTAGAACAAGCCCAGCGAGAGCAACTTCGAGCCCTCGGTTGAACTTTGCCAATAACGTCGAATGCACCACTGATGGCGGCAAATCGTTCCATGTTTTAACAACGCGAATCAGAAACGAGTGCTTGTAACTCTGACTTCCGAATCTTTCTGCAATAAGGCGAAGATCTCGTTCTCTCACTAAATGAGGATTGGGTGGAAAAAGAGCTAGTATTCATCTCAATTCTGCCTGTGATCATCTTGAAAACTAGATTTTGGTCATAGATTACCCGTCTTAGCCGCAATGAGTTGCTACCAAGGTGGAGCAATCTTTCTCTGTAGCCAACCCTAAATAAACCATTTCTGTTAAATATCCTCTTTGTGAATCTTCTTTGGACACTTTCGATCTGGTTTATCAGCCATTGTTTAGATGGAGACCATAGTGGAGAACAATATTCCACTAAAGGTCTAACATACATTGCAAATAGGTTGAAAAGGGTTGTCATATTGCGCGTCTGAAAGGCACGCAGTATGAAGTTAGATCTGGTGTGTGCTATGGTAGTAATTTCCTTGATATAGTCATCGAAATCGTTTATGTGATGAAAGACTTTGACAGTGTAACCCTCAAAAATCCTCGCGAGCTTCCTAGACGCCAACAGCCTGCACCTACCGCTAAACCGACGCGAGCGTTTCAATGTGGTCAAAGTGTTGATAGCGCAGTAATGAACAAAACTCAGCAGCGGATTCCATGAATGTGCCTGCACCTACCGCTCAACCGACGCGAACGTTCCAAAGTGGTCATAGTGTTGGTCGGAGTAACGAACAACACTCATTGTCAGCAGTGGATTTCGCGAATCTGTCAATTACCCAGGCCTAGGTTACCAGAACTTCAAGCAGTTCCAATCCTTTTCCGCATTCCTCTTTTAGTAGCTTTCCATTTTCAACAATAGATAATCATAGAAATCTAATTTTGTCTACAGGAATTATCTATCTCTTCAACGCTAGATCGATATGCAAGAAAATTCCTGATCTTCAGTACCTCCTTTCCGCTAACCCGCTTATGGTTCTGGTGACCGAGACTTGGTGTAAACCAGACATTATTCATGATTCCACCCTCTCCCAAAACTCCAGTTACGAGTTATACAGATGCGATAGAGAAAGCGATGTAGCTGGTGGAGGCGTCCTAGCCTTGATTCAGAAGGCACTTTCTCATCATGTAATATCCTCAAAAAACTTTTCTGCATACTGTCAATGTCTTACTCTGAGTTTACACACTAGGCCGAAGGTGACCATCATTACTTTACGCTATCGTAGTCCTGCATGTGATCAAGCTTCTTTTCGCAAGCTATAGCATCGCTCTCTGAAATTGTGAATGATAATTGTAACCTTATCATTCTTGGTGACATGAATTTCCCAATCATCAACTGGGAGGAAATGGAAAATACTTGCAACGTTTTTGGCTCGGCACGCGATTTTTCTCAGTTTCGCAAGGAACACTCTCTTGAACAACTCGTCTCCACCCCAACACATGGATCCAATATACTGGATCTAATTATAACAAATGATCCCAGCATCACTTACGACATTGAACTCCATCCACCATTCTCGACCTCTGACCACATGACCATTTCATTCAAAATGACTTTGTACAAAGAGAATCAAATGCGAAACACTCAGTTTTTGACTACGATAAGGGAGATTACACGTCTATTTGTTCAGAACTTCAACAACTCAACTGGCGCATCGTTTTTTCCAATTGTCTTTCCTCAGACGAGTGTTATAACATTTTTACTAAAAAATGCCATAAATTGATCCACGAATATGTTCCCATTGTATGAAGAAACGAGACAAAACAATCAGGCTATCCTCGCCATCTTCGTATACTAGAGTCAAAAGTCGAGAGACTGTATCGTGCCCGCTCCATTATCGGTATACAAAAATACCTACTTATTCTCGAAAGCTCAAACGTGAGTTAGTACGACACAATCTAAGACACGAGGATAGAATTGCATCCGTTAATAATCCCAGGATATTCTACAATCTCATTAGCAGCAGAATCAAATCGAATGGAGGCATCGGATATATTCTCGATGCTAATGGGATTCCTTATGAGTCAGAGGTAGAGAAAGCTGAAGCATTCGCTACTTTTTTCAAATCGGTGTACAGAAAACATTCTTTGAGTGACGCTAGCTGTCCACCAATTACAAGCGAGAGGCTTGATTACTTGGATAGTTCTTCTGAAGTTGTGTACAGAACCTTGAATAGTCTACCATCCCGCAATTTCACTTCTCCCGATGACATACCCTAATATTTCTCGAAAAATCAGCATTGGGTATAACATCCGCCCTCACTCTACTGTTCAACAGATTTCTTCTAACCGGAGATATCCCTTCCTTGTGGCGGATAGGTTTTGTAAAACCAATATTCAAAAAAGGAAATAGAGCAGATGTGAGAAATTATAGACCGGTATGCCTGACCTCTTCTATAAGTAAAGTTCTTGAGAGGATTGCATGCAAGCAAATTTCCAGTTACCTTCTCAATAACCACCTAATGGCAGATGTTCAACACGGTTTTCTTGCCAAGAGATCCACACTAACAGCTCTTATGTCTACCATACCTATTTGGCAGAGAGTAATAGACAGTGGTGGGTATGTTACGGCGTGTTACATTGACTATAAAAAGGCCTTTGATTCAATTCCACTCAAACTTCTGTCACTAAAACTTCGGGCTTTTGGAATTAAAGGATGCCTTTTGCAGTTTTTTGCAGATTCCTTTCTTAATAAACGATGCCATGCAAGGCAAGGCAATGTGCAAGGCATGTACCTTGTGGTACATCGCTATGGCATTGCAATTTTGAGCTTTCCGAGAATTGAATTCTTCTCTGGTATCAGTATCATGCTCAGAGTAAACTTACCGAAGGGTATAAAAGGCGCTCCATTTCACCGAACGCTCACTCAGCATTTCTAGGCCGATCCTGAAAGATCTTGGCAGGTCACATGTGGGCTATTTCAATGCCACACGGGGGCTATTTCGATGCCACATGTGGCCTGTTACGATGCCACATGTGGGTTTTTCAGATGATTTCCACCACGGCCTCGGGACCATCAACCCAGCTGCCAAAAATTATTCTTCGGCTTCTGACTGATCCTTCAAAGGTGACTTGGAGTCACCTTCCGGGATGGGCCTCGAAATGCCGAGTGAGCATTCGGTGAGATGAAGCACCTCTTATACCTTTCGATTTGTTTACACTGATCATGACACTGATACCAGAAAAGAACTCAATGCTCAACAGGTTTCGGATTGTAATGCCATAGCGATGCCGTAGCGATGCAGTTTCGCGAAGGAGCTGCATTTCAATGCCATAACGATGCTATTTAGATAAGGAGCTGCATTTCAATGCCATAGCGATGCTATATCGCGCAAAAGCTGCATTTTAGTGTCATAGTCATGCAATAAACATGCAAAATTCTCAGAGGAGACCGTGGTGGGAACCAGCGGAATAACCCACACGCCCGGGCCAGCCACATGTGGGTTATTACGATGCCATAGCGATGCAAATATTATCAGAGTAAAGATAAGGGTTATTCGAAATCTCTGTACTTCTTCCCTGGAAGAGCGAGATGAAGGTGCGGAGCACGAGAAATGCAGAGATTCGAATACCATCCACCCTAAAGTACTCCTGAGGACAGCGGCGGGTCTTTCGATGAACCTTACACCGAATTGGGCTACGACACAGGCAACCGTCTCTATTCGCCAGCACTACTACTCTTCCCCTCCTAGATTCATATGTACTAGAAGGATAGTTAGAATGTTTTTTTTTCGCTTAGACCATTCCATTGTTCAAGTTTCAGTTTTATTGTTTCTGTGTAAGCAAAAATATTTCCATGTTAAATGCATTTGGTTCGCTTCGATTCCTAACTCGTTCGATACGGTATATATGTAGGTAGGGACTGAATATTAAAGGCAGCATACACGCTCACAAACATGGTGGAGATAACGGCATAAATAGGCCCGCACGGCCCCTACCATGTTCCTCAACGACGTTTGAAGCCTTAAAAACCATCCAGAATGAAAATGTTTGACAATATTTGAGCAATCATGCTTCGCACGCCCGTATTTTCACACCCATTCGAGGGACAGAATGAAAAGTTGAGGCTGAGAATACATGTGATAGCTTAGAGTGATAGCACTATCAAATGGGAATTCATGACAGAAACAGCTTGATTTACATGAATATGACATGTCTACATACCGATTATTTTCCACCCATTTTCAAAAATTGCTCAGGTGCGCGCGAAGCACCTGATTTGGAAAAGGATTGCTTCTGCGCAAACCCCTCGTTACAGAATCTCGGTTTGGAAGATAGTTCCGAACTTGGCATTTTCACAAAATGTAGAGCAGTAAAGGTTTTTAACACTGCCCAAGTTTCAGAAAAATCCGCTTTGTGGTTCTCGAGATATGGAAAAAATTGTGAATTTCAAAATGTGTGTCTGTGTGTGTGTGTGTGTGTCAGTCCGGTGAAACTTTGAATGATAAGAAACATGGTTGGGCAATCGAGAGAAATGGAGTGGTATTGTGATAAGAGTGAATTGATTGCAAGCGTCAGGGTAGGTCTGCTTCTCGTCCATCAGGAACCGTATGCACACCGCTTATTGCGGACGCATCTAGAATTGCGCGAAGCTTCGGGAACGTGTGCAAAACCCAAGTAGAAGTGCGCCAAGCGCCGGGGAACGTGTGCAGGACCCAAGAAGAAGTGCGCCAAGCGCCGGGGAAGGTGTGCAGGACCCATAGAAGTGCGCCAAGCGCCGGGGAACGTGCAGGACCCAAGTAGAAGTGCGCGAAGCGCCGAAGAACGCGTGCAGGAAACATCTAGAAGTGCGCCAAGCGCCGAGGAACGTGCATCACTCAAGTAGAAGTGCGCCAAGCGACGGAAACGTGTGCGAGACCCAAATAAAAGTGCGTCAAGCGCCGAAGAACGCGTGCAGGACACATCTAGAAGTGCGCCAAGCGCCGTTGAACGTGCAGGACCCAAGTAGAAGTGCGCCAAGCGACGGGAAACGTGCGCGGGACCCCAGTAGAAGTGCGCCAAGCGCCGGGGAACGTGTGCAGGACCCGGCAGAAGTGCGCCAAGCGCTGGGCAAGGTATGCGGGACCCAACTAGAATTGTGCTGAGCGCCGGGGAACGTGTGCGAGACCCAACTAAAAGTGCGCGTTAAGCACCGAAGAACGCGTGCAGGACACATCTAGAAGTGCGCCAAGCGCCGGGGAACGTGCGCAGGACCCATAGAAGTGCGCCAAGCGACGGGAAACGTGTGCGGGACCCAAACAGAAGTGCGCGAAGCGCCGGGGAACGTGTGCAGGACCCAGAAGTAGAAGTGCGCCGAGCGCCGGGAGTGTATGCGGGACGCATCTAGAAGTGCGCCAAGCGCCAGAATATACGTGCAGGACCAGCGCAGAAGTGCGCCAAGCGCCGGGAAGGTGTGCAGGACCCAAATTTATGTGCGCCAAGCGACGGGAAGCGTGCACGGGACCCAAACAGAAGTGCGCCAAGGCGCCGGAGAACGTGTGCGAGAGACCCATCTAGAAGTGCGCCAAGCGCCTGGGAACGTGTGCAGAACCCAAGTAGAAGTGCGCCAAGCGCCGGGAACGTGTGGGACCCAACTAGAAGTGCGCCGAGCGCCAAGAACATGTGCGGAACCCAGCTAAGTGCGCCAAGCGCCTGGGAACGCGTGCAGGATCCATAGAAGTGCGCCAAGCGCTGGGCAACGTATGCGGGACCCAATTAGAACTGTGCTGAGCGCCGGGGAACGTGTGCGAGACCCAACTAAAAGTGCGCCAAGCGCCTGAGAACGTATGCGGGACCCAACTAGAACTGTGCTGAGCGCCGGGAAACGTGTGCGGACCCAACTAGATGCGCCGAGCGCCGGGGAGTGTATGCGGGACGCATCTAGAAGTGCGCCAAAGGCCAGAGAACGTGTGCGGGACCCAAATTTATGTGCGCCAAGCGACGGGAAACGTGCACGGGACCGGAAACAGAAGTGCGCCAAGCGCCGGAGAACGTGTGCGGACCCATCTAGAAGTGCGCCAAGCGCCTGGGAACGTGTGGACCCAAATTTATGTGCGCCAAGCGACGGGGAACGTGTGCGGGACCTCAATTAAAAAGCGTCGAGCGCCGGAGAAAATGTACGGGACCCAACTGGGAGTGCGCCAAGCGCCGAGGAAAGCGTGAGGGACCCAACCGGGAGTGCGCCAAGCGCCGGGGAAAGTGTGTGGGACTCGATTGAAAAAGCGGCAGCAACGGGGAAAGAGGGCGGGACCCAATTGGGAGTACGCCAAGCGTTACGGGTCGTGTGTTTGACCCAAGTGAGAGGACCGGCAAAGGAGTGAAAATCGAAAACGCGGTTGCGATTCATCCGTTCATCTAGAGACGATTATAAATTGCGACCGGCACAAAATTCTCACGGTAAACAAAATTGATGATAACCATTTGATAAAGGGTAGTGTATGAGAGAATTTGAGAGCGGTGTGTTTTCATTCACACACCGTCATTCTCCGGAGGTGAGCAGCTGAAGCTGAACACACTAGGAATTAGGGAAACACCGTCACCGGTGATATAGATAACTCAATATTGGGGCCTACTCATGGAAAACTTTGGTAAGAGAAACTACTTCACTTCCGTGAGAATTTTGTGCCGGTGGCAAATTATAATCCTGCTTCATCTAGTCGTCATTGGGTTTAGAAACCAAGAAAAAGGGTGTGAACTGTGGTGACGCTAGAAGGGGTGGGCAAGTGTTATGCAAGAGGGGTCTACTACACAACTGCATGAACATTTGAAAAGTCATATCCGAGGGTGTAATGTGCCTTTAAAAGGAAACCTTTGCTAAAATAAAGTGAAATTATCTAACTGTTTTGCTTTGCTACGGATTAGTATGATTTGGAAATGTAACATTTGTGAGAAATTCGTTAAAATAAATGAAATGTCTTATGCTACTGATTTGGCATGAAATAAACTCGAAAGAAGCGCTAAAAACTCAGTGAAATGTTTCATCGTTGATTTGGCTGTGCACTTGTTTACTAAACAACAACAAAATGAGTGTGACACAGAAAAACCAAATCACGCACTTCTCTTCTGAAATCAACCTAACGCTTGCAGTTTAGGTTAACAAGTCTCAGGTCCTTGCGAAATTATGTTGCGTCTCCAACCTCAATCATTCAGAAATATTGATTTTCAAGCATTACTAAATTATTTGACGCGTTCGCTTCCGATTGACTATCAATCAATGAAAGTGGAAATAACATCACGTAGTGTGTTTATGCGAAGGTCGTCAAATAACAATAAAAGAACTGCTGTCACACGAATACATGAATGCTTAGTAAGAAGTGCGTGATTTGGTTTTTCTATGTCACACTCATTTTTTGTTGTTTAGTAAACAAGTGCACAGCCAAATCAACAATGAAACATTTCACTGAGTTTTTAGCGCTTCTTTCGAGTTTATTTCATGCCAAATCAGTAGCATAAGACATTTCATTTCTTTTAACGAGTTTCTCACAAATGTTACATTTCCAAATCATACTAATCCGTAGCAAAGCAAAACAGTTAGATAATTCCTCTCTACTACGGCTTACTTTTTGGAAAGGAGGATTTCATTGGTGCACAAACATGTTATATTCAGGTAAATCAAGCTGTTTCTCGTGTACACTACCTTTTGATAGTGCCATCACTCTACGTTATCACATGTCTTCTCAAGTTCAACGTTTCATTCTGCTCCTCCAAGGGGTGGCAAAGTACGGGTGTGTGAGGCATGATTGCTCGAATATTGTCAAATACTGTCATCCTGGATGGTTTTCAGCGCTTCAAACGTCGTTGACGACATGGTAGGAGTCGTGCGGGTCTATTTATACTGTTATCTCAAACACGTTTACGAGCGTGCATGCTGCCTTTAACCACAAAAATGCATTCGGGTCAACATCAGAGATGAAAACCTCATGGAATAGATTCACTGCCAACCATCGGGGAATAAAATGTGAATTTGTGAAAAAGTGCACAGCTTGTACTACGGCTGAAACCGTGAGAAAAGAGCGCTTGCGAGAAATTGTTCGTTGACTGCGAATTCCTCCGAAAGTAATCTATATTTTCTATGATAAGATCGTCAGAACGTTTTTACGAGAGGTAATAACCCAGTGAAATCAGTTCAACAGAGCATCCAAGAAACCTCTTCAAATCGTTTTTTGCATTCTGAAATAATAAATTGCTGTCTAATTTACTACACCAAGTAACTCTCAATATATGTGGTCAGCCGACCGCTCAATGCGAGATGAACGCCAGTAAACCTACATTTTTGATCCCATTGATTACCACCCATTACCGGATTACGTGAGAACTGGTCCGCACTGCGATGACGTTAGCCATAAGTATGTGCCCCGAGAAATTCCACTACATATTCGTGTATTGTCAGTATCTCTCGTGCATCTATAGTAAAACTTTGCAGTACCACGCCCCGAGCTGCTGGTTCCAAAAAGTTCGTTCATTCATTCATTGAGTACGTCGTATAAGACAGACGCCAGAAAAGTCGCAAAAATTTAGAAAACTACGAATTACAAACATATCTAAGACTTCAGTGAAATTTTAGCCATTCCCCGTTTAAATCACATCGTGGACCTGGCAGTGAGGGTGGTTTTCCACACGCGCAGATACGCTGACCACGCTTAGTTATGAGCTTTGCTAAAATTTAACGATAAGGTAAGAGTATTGTTGAGTTCTTCTGTGAGGAGAACCCAGCTGAGAGATTTATTCCTAACTGACTATGAACACACCGAGCGGCGCTTTTGTATGGCCACCCAACAACAACAACGTTATCACTATGTATCATCCATAACACCTCCCCTTCTTGAGAATATTCATGTCTCCATATCCGGTTGAGTGCTGTACGTGTTCCGTGAGGATCCACAACGATCTGCCTGAGAGGCCGTGCGTTTGCGTGTTGATCGTCTGGGAGGTGTCGTTTCTTAAACTCGTGATTCGGCTTCTGCTATATCTGTGGCAGATTGAGTAGTCTGATCGTCTTTGAAAATCAGTCGTTTAGCTTTGTGATGCTTGTTAAACTGTTCTTCCACAACGGCGTTTCTCTTCCGCGATGCAGTGACTTCCAGGCTGAGAAGTGAGAGTGTTGTTCGCAGTTTTCTACCGAGGAATAGTTCAACTGGTGATTGAGATTTGTCGAGTGATGGGGAGGGGGTAGAACAGAACGCCAAGAGAAACTTCGATATAGTTTCTCGTAAAGGTTCTTCTCTTTTCAGTTTGAGTATTGCTCGTTTGAATGTATCGATGAAACGCTCTGCTTGCCCGTTGGATTGAGGGCGCTATGGCGGGGAAAAAATGTGATGAATATCATTCTGCTTGCAGAAGAATTTTAATTCTGTCGAAAAAAACTGAGTTCCATTGTCGGAGACAAGGGCAATAGGCACGCCATATCGGGCAAAGATTTGCCGAAGGAGAGCGATAGTGGAAGATGTTGTCGTTCGATTAGTGCTGAAGATTTCAGGCCATTTTTAATATTCATAAACAATATTCAGGAAGTTTGTTACATGGAAAGGTCCAACAAAGTCGACATGAACACGCTCCCATGGTTTGTTGGGCATATCCCATGAGGCGAGTGATGCTTTTCTGGGTGACTTGGCAACGGAGAAGCAGTTGACGCGTCGTCGTGCCGTGTCCTCAATGTCTTTTGGGCATCTGCGTCGTAGTCGGGCCACCATTTCGTTAGTTGTGAAGCCAGCGATGCGTGTGTTGGCAATGCTTGCCTTGATACTTCGGGAAAAGGGTGAGGCTCTTGGGATCTTGAAAGATGTACGACAGTGAACTGACTGTCTTGGAGAGCTTCTGTTGTGGGGTATCTGGGAGCGATTTTTGTGGGATTCGCTATCGTTCCTCTAAATGAATGGCCTTGCTTTTGGAGTCTTTATAGGTGAACGTCGGAAGACCGATTGTCTTGGACGGATCGGTCGTGGCGAACCATGTTCACCTGACGAATCGGTCGGAGCTGTGGATGGAAGGGAGTTCATTACAGCACACATCCCAGTTTTCTGAATCTATTCCGCGCCCAGAAGATTAGAATGATTTTTTGCTACGTAAAATGTTCCTCTAGCAGAAATCTCGTTAAACTTGTACTCACATTACCGCTCGCCTGTGAACTGGATGCGATCTCCAGTTGCGCTGTGAGCAAGAAGCTGTGTTGGATGGAGTTTTGGTTTGCCCATGAGATGCCAAGTTTTCACACTGATAACTGTGAGATCGGAGGCAGTGTCGACTTGGAAATGGATCGCTTTATTGTTCACCATAACAGTTGCGTATCGTCCGTACTGCTTTCTGGAAATATTGGCTACAGAGGGAAGTGCTTCAGTTCTCTTACTCTGTTTCGATGGGCGAATGGTGGTATGAGAACAGCGAGGATGTTTGGGCCTGCAGTATCCTTCCTTGTGTCCAATCTGCTGACAGTCGGAGCATTTGATCTGCAAATATGAACAGAATCGGTTGTAATGCATACCTCCACAGTGCCAGCATGGTGTTGGTGGTGTTGTTGAATTCTTGTTCATGTGGTCCATTCTTGAGCTTTTCCAGCGATTGACCGGTTGTTCTCGATTATCATGTCGAGATTCTTGATAGTCGCACATGCGGGTGGGGTTGTACCGTTCCGTCAACTGCAAAACTGATGCTGTGTTTCCTATCATTCTTCTATCCTTTCGGAGCCTGAGGAGGCGGTTGCATTCTTCCGCAAGTGTTTGTACTGTGCAAGTGGGATCTGACTCGATTTTGTCCAACAGTTTGAGTCGGATGAAAGTAGCGTGGTGGTTATACTGAAGACCGCACACGAAAATCAAGCACTTGAACTGACCTTCGTTGCATTCTGCTAGCCTGAATCGAGAGCATTCCTGTTCACTCTTACCGCATATGTCGCGAAATCGTCGCCTTCTTCTTTCACCATCTTCAGACAAGCGTAGCGAGCGTTAAATAGCGACTGCTGTGGGCCAAAGACAGATTTCAGCGTTGACAGTGCTCCTTCAAACGTTAGATCACGAGGAGTTTTGGGTAGGATGTAACTCACATACTTTTTGTAGGCATGAGAGTTTAGCTTGTGAAAAAGTAAGCGTACCCGCGTGTCGAGTGGTTGCGCATCTACTGCGAAAATGTTTTGGTGTCGACGGTACCACGTGTCGACTGTGGCATCTGAGTCAGCGTCGAAGGTCGCGATTCGTCTTGAAAGGGTGTCGAACAGGGTTCCGGGATCGAATCTCGAGTGTGTCTGCTGTTGGGTGACATCTCGTAGAGCGGTTGTGAATGTAGCCAGCAGCTGTTCGAACTGCGTGTTCGTCACTGTGGCCATCCTGTCGCGGCATCTTTGAGTCGTCGGTCCTGGTCGTGCTTCTTCGAGTCGGTGATCCTGATCTTGCTCAGGTATCCTGATCGCCACTAGTTGAGTTCTTTTGTGAGGAGAACCCAGCTGAAAGAAGATTTATTTTTAACTGACTATGAACACACCGAGCGGCTCTTTTATATGGCCACTCAACAACAACAACGTTAGGGCCCGGTCATAGTTGGATAAGCCGACGTATCCAGCCCGGTCGATACACACAGAAAACATTGGAAATGGGATGCGAAAATCAACCGGTGTCTCCCTCAAACACCCCCCAACACCCACCCGGTCGATACGTATGATTAAAATGATGGAGTGAGGTTGAGAAAATCACTCGGTGTATCCGACACGGTCGATATCCATGCAATACGTGGATGACGGCGGATGAGAAAATCACCGAATGGGCGGGCCGATGATAAAACATTGCGTATCAGTAGAAAGCTAACCTTTATGCTACCTCCGTTCCTTCACTTTACTCTCCTTCACTATTTCTCTGAAAAGGTGCAATCATGTTGGCCACGTAATCATCGTCATATCTAGTTGGATACACCGAGTGATCTTCTCAACTTCACCCCATCATTTTATTCATACGTATCGACCGGGTGGGTGTTGGGGGGGGGGGGTGCTTGGGGGTGTTGGAGGGAGTCGGGGGGAGTCGGTGGGTTACAGATGCAAATAGCACCAACTCTGACCGGGGCCTTATCACTCTGTATCATCCATAACATCAGGAGATATTTGGGATGTTTTGAAAAAGAAATCGGATTCGCTCAAAACTTGTATGTAAGGGTAATCTAGGCTGCTGAAAACGAATCTGGGGTCTGTTTGTCGAAACGCTAGAAGTACACCTCCTATTAGAAGTACACCTGCCATAGAGGTACACCAAAAAGGCGGGTCTCTGAGAATTAGAAGTACACACTCTTTTCGAGGTACACCTCTAATTGAAGTACATCGAAAATAGAGGCCTGAGGATTAGAGGTGCATGTATCTCTATAAGAGAAAATTCGGTATATTAATCAGGTGTTGCAAGCGAAAGGTTCACTCTTCTTCGGTAGCTACTCCCCTAAGTTCCCTTCAATAAGTTGAATATTCACACCACTGAAGTGATACCAAGTCCATTAACTCTCTGGTCTCTTCTCGAAGGTTTTCTTACTTTGAGACGACACCCATTGATTATCTAAAGCCTGTCCGGATGAGATTTTCCACTCACGCGGTCAGCCTGTGCAATGAGCACACGTCAAACCTAGTGCAAACTTCCCGCGTTGCGCGATCGCGACAGTGCATATCAGCAATATCGATTTTCGGTCGATGGAGATGATAAGCATAATGTCGCGTCGCTCGTTGCGATAAGTATGCTTTAGGCCTCACGAAGGCATTTTTCAGACGAGCTGACCGACGACTGAGATACAGCTAACTGGAACATTGTTCCCAATTTGTCTGATATTCGTGGTAATCTATTACAAATCCAAAAAAACCTTCGCGGCGGCAGGTGAACATGCCCACCGGCCGCGTGGACGAGCAGTCTCATTCATATAGACCTGAGTTACTCTGTGGAAGTGATAAAAATTTCACCAATTCTACTGTGACAAAAAAATTGAGTGTAATCGTTCCATACCAAAAGTGAATAGACTCTCAAAATAGCAACAACTTCATCGGAGAAGAGATTTGTAGGGGCAAATAGCTGCATGTCATACGATGTAGCTGTGCATTCTCGTGAACTATAGAGCCAACGTAATACATAGCACGTATTCGTGGTTTAGGCAGCCGATTCTGTGGCGTCCAGTGTGAGGATAATGCTACTGAAAGTGAATTGAATCCATGCACCACGGGAAGGTGCTTTATTCAGTACAGATTGTGTAAGAAGACGTGGCCAATAATGACTTGGTGATAGCAGAAATGACTTGAAAACAAAATTATAGGCTCAGCAGGAGCGCCAAAGCTGAGACAAAAGCGCTATTGTGGTACGATTGCGGCCAGCTCTCTCAGAGTTAACGCTGCAATCGAAGCGAAAAGACCGCGCAAAAACGCTACATCGTGTTCCATCACGATAACGCTCGTCCACACGTTGTGCGTCGTGTAATCGAATCCATCGCCAATAAAAAATGGGATTTGCTCCCACATCCGCCCTACTCACCGGCAGAAGCACCAACGGACTATCATATCAATCGCTCTTTGAAAAACTGGCAAACAAACAAAGTCTACGACGACTTGGATGACTTGGTGGCCGAACTAGACTTAAAATACCATGCGGTACCGATTGCCATAAAGCCAAAAAATGTTTTTCAACTTCCATTTGAGAGTTTGAGTCGGTCGGTATGATATAGAAATGCAACTGATATCATAATTTCATGCTCTTGTGGCAATCGGTACCACACGGTATTTGGAGTTTACTGGTGGCCGATGTCAAAGCGTGGATTGCCTCCATGAATCGTGACTTCGCTGCCGAGATGTCGTACGTTCGTGCCGTGGCCGTGTGGAGGAAGCAACATCAACTCCGTGCAAACCGACATCAACCCCTCCACGAAGAGGGTTTTTGCTATGGGAGAGATGCTGGCTGGCCTCAGCTCTCCTAAGGATTCTCCTACAAAGGGCCGGCGTGGAGAGGAATCCTGGACCCGCTCAGAAGTACCCATGCGCCACGTGCGACAAGGATGTCACATGGCGTAAAACAAGCGTCCAGTGCTTCGGATGCTAAAGGTGGGTGCATCTCTTCTGTTCGGGTCTCAGTTCTGTGAGGCATCATAACTCTGCTTTTCGCTGTGTCCTATGCTCCTCACCTTCCAACTCTGATTCCTCTACCTCCAATCGCCCACTTTCTATTGTACATATAACCCTCAATGGCCTTTGTGCCAAACTATGTGAGCTCTCTCTCTTTGCTCGTACTCACCATCCAGATGTTATAATGGTTCAGGAAGCCAAACTTTCCCCCTCTGCTACCTCTTCTCACCCAAATATCCCTGACTATACTTCATACCATGCTCCAAGATCGTCTTTCGGTGGAGGAGTTTCTACTTTTGTACTATCCACTCTTCCTTCTCATCTAATTCCCAATGTCCCTACGGACGGTACTCTCGAGTTCCTCCCCATCCATCTCCCACTCAAAACTCCCCTATCTCTCTTCAACATCTATATTTCCCCAACTACATCTTGTCCCGCAACCTATAATCCTATCCCTCTTCTAAAACAACTCAACGACTGCGCCCTCTCATCCTCAGTCTTCTTCGCGGGCGACTTCAATGCTCATACCTTTTGCTCTTCACTTGACTCTGATGTTAGAGGAGAGGACGTCGAGGAATGGGCGGAGGAGTGCGACCTCGTTATCCTAAACGATGATCAGCCCACTCGCCTTCCTTCCATCGGCCGATCTTCTAGCCCAGACATTTCGCTCGTTTCCTCCAATCTTTCTAGTGCTTGCTCGTGGTCCACTTCTACAACTCTGTCTAGTGATCACATTCCCATTTTCGTCCATATCGATCTCTCAAATTCTCTAGCCCCTTATTCTGGTATTCGTCACCGTTCTTATCTCAATTTAGGCCTTGCAGACTGGAGCCTATTCGGAGAGGTTGCACTTCACCGAGCGGCTGAATATCCATGGAATGGCGATGTGCACCAGAAAGAGCGTCACATATCTGACGCTATCCGAAAGGCTATGAAAGCGGCCATACCAGAAGGACGTGTGAAAACTTTTTACCCTAATGTCACCAGGGAAATACTTTAGAAAGTCAGGACAAGAGATGAAGAGAGATCTGCCAACCATCTGGACCCGGAGGACACTGAACTTGACGACGAGATTAGAAAAGACTTGGACAGGCACAAGAAAGACGAGTGGCAGAAGTTCACTGAAAAATTGAACTTCAAGGCAGATGGTGCTGCTACCTGGAAAATCCTGAGAAAACTCTCCGGAAAAACCACACCCGCCACCGTATCTACTATCGAGTTTGAGAACAATGTATTCAAGTCAGGACAAGACGCCGCTTACGCTCTGGGCAAGAGCTTCTTCATAACATGTGCGAAGCGTGGCCCGCAAAACCGAGTGACAGTAAGGGAGCTGTGCCGCCTTCCGCTTATGGGCACGGCTGATGCCTTCATCGACAGTGTTAACCTTGACAGCATTCGTCAAGGGCCGTCGAGCAAAAGTTATGTTTCAAAATCATATCTCTAAAAGTATCCCCATAGCTGCCGGTGTTCCGCAAGGCGAAGTCTTATCGCCCGCTCTGTTTAATCTGTACTTAGAGGACATTCCGGCACCTCCCCAGGACATTGAAGTTGTCGCCTACGCTGATGATATGACTATCATGTGCCAAAACCGCGACATACAAGTGGCCGCGAGAAAGATCAACGAGTACCGGATGGATTTGAAAAGCTATTTCGATAACAAGATGCTCATTGTCTCAGCTACCAAGTCTTCAGTATTAGTTTTCACAACGGACCCCAAAGAGCACAGCGCCCATCCCGATGTCAGCTGGGGTGGAGATTGCCTGCCTGCTGCTCGCTTCGTCAAACTACTCGGCCTTATACTCGATCCGTCGCTGAAGTTTCACAAGAACACCGAGCAAAAGCAAGCAATTGTAAGAGCTAAACTCAGTGTGCTAAGGGCACTGGGAGGTACATCACGGGGCAGCAGTAAGGAAACTATTCTGACCACGTATAAGGCTATACTGCAGCCCGCCCTAGAGTATGCGGCACCGGTTTGGCAGCACCTAGTGTCGGACTCATCCTGGACTAAGGTGCGGCGTGTACAAAACACTGCTCTTCGGATCGCCGCCGGATGTGCTAGGAGTTCGCCAATCGAGCATTTACACGCCGAGACACGGGTGCTACCAGTAAAGGAGCACTGTCAGCTCCAGGCCCAGCAGCTGCACATTAACATCGTCAAGCAGCCCAACCACCCATCTTAGAGAGTACTTGAGCCTGTAAGAGAGAGAGGCATCAGAAAACGTTCTGCCGATGCTCCAGATAAAGTCGATCTGCAAAGATGGCACGATTCATATCAAAAACGCCTCCGTCTGTTGCGCGAGGAGCACACCCATTTCGTCAGAGGGTATCTGGAAAGAGCGGCTGTTAATCCTATTCTGGGTACTGTGCCGCCTCGAGTTTCTGAGTCTGAGTCTCAGCTTAGTAGACGTGCCAGATGCACTCTAGCCTCGTTGCGCTGTGGGCTTTCAACGTTCCTGAAGTCCTACGTGAACAGGATCGACAATAGCACTCCCGACGTTTGCCCGGACTGTGGTGGTCTTGGCCATAATACCCTACACTTATTCAACTGTCCAAAAAACCGTACAACATTGACTACAATAGACCTTTGGACGAATCCAACGCTGGTCGCCCAGTTTCTGAACCTATAGCAATTACTCTCTTCGCGGCTGCAAAGAAAAAGAAGAAGAATCGTGACTTCTTCGCACGTGGAATCGACCGACTGCCAAGCAAATAGGAAGCAGTTCTTGAAGTGGATAGTGACTGTGCTCTCAAGTGGTCATTCAAACATGTTTCGATTAAATATTGTTATTGTTTTTGTGGAATGAAAATATTTTTCAAAAACGTCTCATAGTTATGCATCAGCCTAATATATGATTTCCGTTCAAACCTGACCAGAACTTCCTGACAGCGGACAAAAAACCTGAGGTTCGAGCGCATTTATTGCCCACATTCAATATGTGTACATACGTGTTGTAATCTTGTAGAAAAAGCAAAAGCCTACAACAGATCATTTTGGTCAGATTATAGCACTCAGATCAAACAAACCAATAATGAACAAAAAAAAAAGGTGAGGCGTCGTATACACATTTTAACGCATGAAGTTATTT
This sequence comes from Aplectana chamaeleonis, assembly GCA_029168955.1. NCBI lineage: Eukaryota > Metazoa > Nematoda > Chromadorea > Rhabditida > Cosmocercidae > Aplectana > Aplectana chamaeleonis. The sequence goes on along the minus strand of JAPDOI010001150.1, from coordinate 161,911 downwards.
GAAACCTATGAATATTGGAAAAAGGAGTAGCAACACATTTGGATTCTCATTCAGGATGAAAGTGTGAGATATGATATAAAAGATGAAATTTATCCGATATCGAAGATGACGTCTACGATCCAGAGCAAGCAGGCGACAGATTAAATCGCGTTTTTTTATGTGTCGTCGAATTCGGTGATGACTTTAATCTGCTATACAATATAATCTCATAAGAAAATCTCAAGAGGAAGAGTGGTTAAAAGACTCCTTCTAGAAAACCTTGCTCAGAACTGTCCTCATAAGGCGACATGTATAGATTTGTACGAATAGCCGAAGAAACTCTGAAAGTTGATTCGGCACTGGTGAGAGACAGACATAACAAGAGAAACTAGTAGCTCTGTGACGATCGATAGATTCGAAAGTGATACTTAGTTAGGTCCGTGGCTTGTTTCAACAAGAAAAAAGCATCTAAATTTAGACTGCAGCTGGCGCGGTTTGAATTTCAATGTTTTTTCTTGAGGAAACAAGCCACGGACCTAACCACACATATGTATAGCGATGTTCTTGGTGAGGAGTACTTTGAGTTCAGGCAGCGAAATCGGAGCGTAAGAACAAGAAATTCTCGCTTAAAAGCACTGCTCACGATTAGAAAATCGTTTTTCTTTTTTTCCGCTCATCTTGAAAACGGTCCCATGCTGAACCCAATGATGTCTCTGGAATCGTACAAGACCTTCTGGGAACGGAGTTGTGGTCCCTCAAAAATTGAGCTAGAGAGGCATGGTGGACGAGTTAACCGGGGCTTGTAACTTCCGTCTTTTGCAGCCGATGACCTGAGTAAAGCGAGAAGTTGAGAATGAAGGGGAGAACGGGGCTATTGACCGGAAATCATCGCTCATCTAACGATCTCGAATGTTCATTTGTTCACATCGAGGGGGCGGAACTGGAGCACGGGGCGATTCTTGGACACCAAAACGCTTGTTTGGAGCCCCTATTTGGGCACTCCTGGCTCGTTTTCTACCGTTTTTTTTAACACGGGGAGCCTAGAAACCTTCTCGCCTATCATATCACAGTGGAAAGTCACCGAGGACGATTATCGTGAGCGCTGCTTTTAAGATGTCGAATTGCGCCTTGTTGATGCAAATTAATTTCCTAAACGGAACGTTGGATCCTACTGATAGAGGGGTGGACTTGAGTTGTCTTTGAACAAAACCTATATTATGAAGGCTAACCTTCCGATTTTTCATCGTCACTGCGACAAAAAAATACCATTGACAAAAAATCGATTGCAAATAGGTTTAATTTAATATATGCTAGTAATATGCATCTTCATAATCCATAGCTTGTTGCTGACTAGTGTACTGATCACAGTCGTAGTATTGTGGAGGCAGCGAATTCGATTTACAAAGCTGCTGCTGATGTTGTTGGAGATTCATGGTGTGATCGAGTGGCGTTATGCAGTTATTCTGCTGGCACGGCACTCCATGATACATTGGATACCTGGAAGAAAGATTGTTCAATTTTGGTGTACCTGAACTTTGATTCAATTCTGTGATTACGATGCAGATTCTTTCTGCTCTTGTACTTATTGCTTATAGCGCACACCGCATGGTAAGGCATAGCGTTGCGATCGGTCTCTGGGGAGTGCGAGATTCTTTTCCGAGCTGAAAAAAAGCGGTCTCCTTTCATAACGCTCCGCAAAAAATTTTGAGATCGAGGCCGCAAGCAACCCGTATATGAAAGTCACAATTTCGGCTATGACAACGGCCGTCCTCGACTAAAATGGAACCAATTGACCTGGTAATCGGCCGGTAAGTTTTTCAATTGTCCTCTTAGAGCTCGATGCCGCAGCAGCTCAATACAAGAAGAAAAAATTTCAGTTGGAGCAGACAAACACGCTAAATCATAGAACTTTACTATTAATACTATCACTACTTTCTTCGGATACACTACTCACCAGCGTGTGCTTTGTGTACCTGAAACAGATTCCTTCTATTTCTGCGCCATTTTTCTCATCTCTGCCTTGCCTGTTAGAGCCTGCAGAGAGGTCACCATTCTCAGCGGGGTGCGATCATCGCCATGTCGTGAAAGAGGGTTAATTTCAATCTTTCAGGATTGTTCTTGGGCATGCTTCGAGATATTTTTGTCGGCATCCCGTAATGACCCGCCCCTGGTCTGGTGCGGTGGTATCGGTTCCTAATGAGTATATCCTCACTTTTTTCCCCTTAGAACTTGTCCATTTGGTGCAACCCACCAGCGGTGGAGGCTTTTATCGCAGGTGCTCATGGTTATTTATGAATTTAAAGTCAATTTTTACTTTAATTTTCAAAAACCTACTCAGATTGATCTAAAAATTGATTTTTTTGCGAGTTTTTCGGGTGGGGGCATTAAGGAATATTTTAGGCGGATTTTCGGTTGAAGGCAGTGTTCACGATGAAAAAAGTGCTTGAAATTCCCCCAGGAATGGGTAGCGGAGGGACACTCTGTAACGTTAACGTCTAAAGAACGCATGAAAACGAGCCAGGAAGAGCCCCAAAGGAGCCCGAAGTTGGCACTTCGAGCGCAAGGCAAACCCCAAAAGAGCATTTCCCGCCCACCGACGTGAAGGAATGAAAGCTTGAAATCGTGAGATGATCGATGGTTTCCGATGATTGGCCCCGTTTTTCCCTTCATTCTCGACTTCTCTCTTTACTCAGGTCAGCTCGCATACATCGGCGGCAAAAGACGGAAGTTACAAGCCTCGGAAAACTCGTCCACCATGCTTCACTAGCTCAATTTTTGAGGGACCATAACCCCGCTCCCAGAAGGTCGGGTACGATTTCAGAGACATCGTTGGAATCAGCATGGGACCGTTTTCAAGATAGGCTAAAAAACAGAAAAACGATTTTTATCATGACTGCGCCTTCCTCCGTGATCATCACAACGTCACAGGCACCCTCAATTTCGGAGTGAAATCCACTCGAATGAATCGCGTTCTTGTACGCGCGTATGCTATGCATCCTTCCTCTGAACTCTCTCGCGGCCTCTAATCTCGCTTTGCCTATGCACGCGAAGAAACAAGATAATTTTTGCTCCGCAACAGAGGATAGATCAGCTGGAAAGAAGTACGTCTTCTCGGCACTTTCGGCGTGCTCAATGCAATGAATGAACATATTATGAAATATTGCTTATCGCAAGTGTGGTGTTCTGAAGATTGTTGTCCCTCATAAGCAAATACGCGTTCGTTGAAGACAGTGTTCACGAAAATTTTCGTTCCCGAGTTTTCTCACATAGAACAATGCATTGGCCTCCAAATGTTACCCAAATTACGAAGAAAGCCGAGAAACGCCGTATTTCAGAGACATTCTATGAAACGGACTAGTTCTCAGGTCGGATGAACATATTCATGGTGATTGTCACCGGTGGAAAATTGGATGAACCGAAGATAGAAGAAAATTTTGTGCAAAACAGGGTTACTTAGAGTCCGAAGCAAAAAAAGGAAGCAACAGAAAGCAGTTAGTAACAGAAAACGCGTCCACAAAGCATTTAGTTGTCACAACGAACAGTTTCTGTGAGACCAAAGAGCGGGGTGAGATTTAAGGATTTCGTGTACTTTTGGTGCGTTTTTCTCAATTTCTACGTCATTTATGTTCTACCAGGACCAATCAATCAATACAGCGAATAATCTCAAAAACGAAGATTATCGTGAACACTGCCTCTAACTAAGACGGTTTGTCGAGCGCTACTGTAGCGTTGTAAAAGTCAACGGATTTCAAGGAATCACCGAAAAGTAATTGCCTACCCATGTCTACCACTTTTGTACATCCACAGCTTTCCTTACCTATTATCCACATTGGTGGTTACGGTGAATGTGTGGCGACTGCTTTCAATATAGAAGGACGGTCTTGATTCAGCTGTCGGGCTGTTTGGTACAGACTCGTTGCTGGTACGTCGCATTGGCTCAAATCCTATGGACCCGTCCATTGCGTTTGTCATCGACATGGCTTGGCGCATGTCTGGAAATGTCAAGGATCGGCCGCTTGATGTCTTCAAAATTTACGATTTCTCAACTTCTTTTCCATCGTGGGTAAGACGTTTTGTGGAATTAAATTTGGGATGGGTGACATACAGTCTGTCTCTTCAGTACATAAAAGAGGACAGCGGTGTGCTTTTATCCGTTAATTGAAAATTTGAATATTTCCTCAACGGATAGATTCTAAGTGAATATATTTAGCAAGAAGGAAAGGCGGCTCCTCCGAATCAATTGGGTACAGCCACCTGTGGTAAACACGGTGAATGCTCAATAGTTCCTATGAATATTTTTAAGTGGTTCTCCTTTTGTACTCCCCCGCATTTTTATTATTTTTTCGTTCCTCTGTGTATTTTTCGAGCTATTCAATTAATAAGCACTACATAACTCACCGCAGTACATGTCAGGAGTGAGTGTGACGTTGTAATCTGGGTCGCACTCAGGTACATGCTCCAGGTTCGGCATCGATGACGCTCCGTTGATGGACACCTCGAAATTTGACATTGTAGACGGTAGCGAGTTACTGGACAGACTGAAATGTAAGAATACGCGGCAGGACTAATTCGATTCAAACGACAGTGCGCAGCATCGAACGGAATTATGGCCGCGGAGGCGAGGGGGTGACAATAGGCAACAACTAGTGTGTATACAACCCTGGGCTATTACATGGAGTAAATAGTAAGCGACGTCTGGTACTAAACAGTGCAGTGGGCGGAACGACGCGATATCAAGCAGCAGCAAACGGTATTAGTATTAAGTAACGCCTACAGAAGCAGAACGACTTAACGCTACTCGGCAAATGACAGCCAGCGAAAGTGGAAAAGGGAACTACATGAAGCAACCCTCCCTTTATTAGATATGACGGGCGAACGATCAGGCAGTACGCAGTTAACGACAGGCGACATCATGTTACAGTGAGCTAAACGAGGGAAAGCAGCCCTGATGGAGGGCAGATAACTGTGAGAGGATATCGGAGCGAGGAAAAAAAGCTCACAAGCGTCTGATATTCTGTGACAAAACAGTAAACGATATCAAGCGACAATAGGTGTCTCTAATTTACAACAAGGTGACGAACGATGGCAACTGCTGACAAGAAGCAACCTATTGCAACTTTTTGACCTGGGTTCGTTCAGGAAAGAAGATATTGATGAGGGTGGATTCGATAATCACCGCAGAGGAAAAAAAGCAAAATACGGAAAGGAAATTCTTTGATACTATACAGGATGTAACTCTTAGAATTTCATACATACTTGTAGGGAAGTCCTGGTTCACCATTGCTGTAGGAATAGTCACATCCAAAACTAGAAGCCATCGATTCAATGGAGGTGGAGGAAGCGGAATGCAGCATGGTGCCGGAGTTCGATTGGTGAGGAAGGCGCTGATGCTGCTGTGAATCCTTCTGAGTTTCACCATTTGCCTCCTGAAATAAATAGGATTCAGAAAAAGACTGAATGAAGGCTATGGAAATCCACGAGTTTATTAATTAATAGACACACTAGACACATAGAAATTTGGAATGCGCACATTCCAGGTACTGTGTGGAAGTGTGAAGAACACAGGCTTCCGTTTTTTTTTTAGAAAAAATTCACACCCGGAGAGTCAGACAAACGCGAGAGTGGGACGTGAACAAGTGAATGCTCGAGATCGTGAGATGAACGATTATTTCCAATCATTAGCCCCGTTCTTCCCTTCATTTTCGACTTCTCTCTTTACTCAGGTCAGCTCGCACACATCGGCTGCAAAGTTTGAAGTTACAAGTCTCGGACAACTCGTCCACCATGTTTCCTTAGCTCAATTTTTGAGGTACCATAACTCCGTTCCCTGAAGGTCTTGTGCGATTTTAGAGACATCATTGGAATCAGCATGGGGCCGTTTTCAAGGTAGGCGGGGAAACAGAAAAACGATTTTTATCGTGAACACTGCCTTTAAGCGCAAAAGATTGGCGAAAAGGGCTAGTCGCATTGTTTTACCCGCTGCTACGATAGAACACTTTAGTGTAGCTGTTAGACTTTGAGAGGGTATCGCTCCCATCTCCACCTCCATTCACAACAGTGGCATTGTTAAAGACACCGTTGACTCTGGATTTCAACTTCGAGTTTTCCGTATATAATCGGAGCTCCAGTAGTTTATATCACAGCTACGTTGAAATAACCGAAAAAATCACTGAAAACTACTCTTACTCGGACTGAAATTCCCTCAACCGACTTTTGAGAAAGGAAGAGACGATCGCTATGAATCACTGTGTTGACTCATGATCTCTCAATCAAATAAAGTTTGTCTTTTTTCAGATGATTTGTGGTTAAGAAAAGGTTAACCGATGTGTGTAAAAAAGTCATTCCTCACGTGATCGTAAATACACCACGAACTTCTCATTTGCATTATATCAGTTGTTGATCAATTACTTATACGATGGCTGACAGCAAATTGTGTCCGATGACTGTCAGAGTGAAGGCCTCTTTTGATGGAATTTGAGTAATTCCACCTCATATAAGCATATTCACAATAAAGCGTTGGAGAACCTACGAGCTCTCCCTACGTTATCAGGTGGGCCCAGTCGATCGTTCAAACGCAGAAAGCGGTGAGTGGTTTCCGGTGAGTACGATGCTTTTAAAGGCACAGTACACTCTCAGACACGAATTTTGTGATCTTTATTTGACTGTGTATTAGACCTCTCCTATGCAGCACGTGCCAAGTGAGGGATCTCAGTCCCTCCAACTAAGCGTGATACAAGCGACCACCACAGGTCCGACATCCGCTTACAACATGGGCCACACCCCTACCAGATTTTCGAACTCTATAGCGGCTAGATGGGTGGATGAGATCTTAACAAGTCGTCCTTCTGCAGTCCATCGCCGGACTGTCTCCTTATCCTGGCTCGTTCTCGCTCAGCGATTGCGATTGAAGGGAAATAAGGGCCTGAGACAACTCGTTCACCAATGTTTCACGCTCGAGATACCACTGTGATCAGCGCGTGACTCTCTCCGAGACCAGCTTAAAAACTGAAAAAAATCTTGGTGCTCTATGTCTTTCAAACCGCTGAGTCAGACTTGCCAAATACCTGAGAAATGCTGGTTCAAGCTTTTCCAATCTGCTTTTCAAAAGTTTACTCTGCACCAAGTTCGCGCCAACCTCCAATGGGGAACGCAAATTTTTATCATTATGCATGTCGATGTTATATTGTCAATAAAGAACGATTTTGTGTCCCTCTTCCGAAACCTGCACCCAGAGCTTCACCAAAAGAGCACAAGCCGCTAGCGATGGCATGCACATCAGTGCCCAATGCAGTAGTTCATATCTACGTACAGAGCGTCAATTGATTTTGGAACACAATCTAGGTATAGTTCTTGTCCTTTTAGATGAAGTCAAATTTACCGGAGGACTTGACGTCGTTTCTCCAGCGACGAATTCTTGAAGAACGTCGTGCATAAGGCGATCCGGCATGTGACCGAATGAGTCAACTATTTCGAGATTCTCGCATACCACTGAGCCAAGCATCTGAAAAGCAACCTGCTAAGTGATTATACCTGTTCTGAAAGACGAAAATAGAATGAAAACACTTTTTTCAAGGAATATTTTTCAGAACGGTACACAAGGGTCATCAGTGAGCGCACTGAACGAGAGAGTCAGGAGTTATGGCGAGCCTCATAGCATCTATCTTCTTTTTGCAATTCACAGGAAGTATACAGTGAAGACCAAAGCGTTTATAGGTAAGGTTCGGTCGAACGTTGTCTTTTCCAAATTTTGAGCTAGATAGGACAACCCGCATTGAGTGAACCACATCTCGGAGTTTTGTATGCTATGTGCCGTTACTCATGGGGAAAATGACCTGTAAGTAAAGAATTAAGGTATTCTCAGCATTCACCTCACGGCATTCATGGCGCTGCCAGAAAACGATTTTCACTGCGCGAGACGAAAAAAGCGCGGACATTGGCTGAAAACTTGGGTGATGGGGGCATTTTTGTGATCAAGCGATTCGCTGAATTAACTTGAAGAAGACCGTTCCTCCTACGATTTTCGCGAGTATTTGGGGATATCCTGTGGCTTGCGCTCTGATTCAACGGAAATTATCAAAATTGAAATTCTGCCCGGACCCTGCCTTAACCACCATGAGCACGTGCTAGAACTCACCATAACACTTGGAACGAACAGTAGGAGATTTCCGAATCGCGATGACGCGACTTCTTTCGGATGCGTTTCGCGGACGACATGATATAGCGTCTCCTGAATTCTATCCCTCAAATCAGCAATTGCTTCAGATGCTTCCGACGATAGTCCTTTGATATCTAAGTCGCAGTATAATCTGGTAACAGAGTATGTATTCGGTCAAATATTGAATCACTACTTAGCAGATTTCTATATAATTACGTGACACTTACCGTACTAGATTATTCGTGATACCAGTTTTTAATTTTTTTAGCGGCACATTGCTAGACTACCGAGATTGATGAGCTATCAATGAAATGGTATTCTTATAAATTCACGGTGGAATGTTTGGAACAAAATTGGTTTCGCGTCCAAAATAAACTAATTCATGAACGCCTGAATTTTGTGAAGAGTTTTGCGGTTAACCTCTCTCTATCTCTGAGAGTCATACAATTCCAGTGAGCAATGAGCAGAAATCATTTTCTATGTAGAACTTTTATGACATATGTCACAAAACTTTCAAGCAGACCGTTGTGGTCAAAAACTCACATGGATTAGCGATGATGATTGCTTTAATGAGAGCCGCTTCTTCTTCTTTGATATTCATCCTGCGAAACGGGCGTATCAGCTCGTCCAGGGATCGCTCTGCTAATCGATTAGCAAAGTGGCTGGAAGAAAAGTTTGTTATTGCATCGACCCTCATCCCAACAGAATTCTCTCGCAAGATTTTGAAGGAACCATGCCATAATTTTTCTCATGACTCTAGGGCAGGTCACATGTTGAGAATTTGAGCCGGCTAGCTTGTTAGCAGTGTCAATCCGAGCTCGAAGGTTTGCAAAAAAGGGGTCGCAACCTAACTTCGTCAAACCATAAGTCGGAAATGGTTTTTCGCTTTAAAATTCTTGGTTAAGTGACTTTATTTTCTATTTCGTGTGCAAAAACTCTTGAAAAATAAAATGGCTGAATGTTTCTAATTGGATATTAGAATTTTTGGGGATAAAGAGTATTCAAATGTAGGGCGAGAACTAGGAAAAATGGCTCGAGGGAAAAAGTGGTGTGGACAGTTCGTTCTTTTAATAACTTTGATGTGCATAAAATATCATAAAGTATAAAGCAGGCCGAGTTTCTGGGTAGTTAGAATGCTTTTATCATCAGTGTCCCTCAAGTAGGAAGCCGCGCTCAGCAATTGGGCGCGAAATCATTCGATCAATACCCATCCCCCATCGTTTTCCCGCCAAGCAGCGTCGCGGCTTCCAACCACCTAGTGATTGACGATAGTTGGAGGGGCGTTGTGCTTTCGATTAGTACACAACACTTGAGATCGAAAAATCAGAGACGGACAAGGAAAAATTGGATAACATTCACTTGTTGCTCTTCTTCCCTCACATACTGATAATTAAAATATATCTTAGTAATACAGCAGTAATAATACACGAATCATACGCAAGGCCGTTAATAGATGCGCCCTCCGTATAAACCACGCTGTGATTCAAAACTAGGCGATAGTATGTCTACAGCGAAATTTATCAATCCAGCGATAGGAGACTGACAGCTGGATTCTTTGGGTTGATAACAAGTTCTTTCACGAAGATCCCGTCCTTTTTTAGTGTCGTCAGCTGATGTGCTTACACCTCAGAGACCTGCCGTCGACATTTGAATTTGCGAGTGTGAGTGGAGGATCGCAACAACTAACGCATATTGTCCAATGGGCAGCTTGACCAAGATGGTGAACGAGCAATGAAGTGCTCAGTCATGCTGAGATAAAATTGCCCCGTGACGTCATTCCATCCGTTCCGATGATAGCAATGAACGGCAAGGACGACCAGGCGTGGATAGCTTGCCAACGGGTGGTGGCGGAGGGTCGCGAAAAAGTTTGGGGAAAAACGAAAACTTGAGGATGAGGGGGAGCCCCGAGGATGAGGGGGAGTCCCTGGAACTTTGTTCCTAGCTTGACGAGCTCTCGGAGGATAACGACACAGTAGCTTCAATCAGATTTTGTATAAATCAAATTGAAATTACCAATATGATTATAACATTAAATTTGTACTACCATTCTCTTAGTTTGTCCAAACTATATAAAAATTTCCTAGCTACCTTCTTCACTGAAGAGCCCCGGGGTAGCTAGAGATATGAATTGTCTGAAGACAAGGGCGAAACAATTCATATCTTAAAATATTCTTTGCCATCGCATATATAACACCATTCCATTCTGACGAGTATATGCTTTATATGATGTAATTTTCAAAAAATTTTCTACAAATTTTATAATTCTATTACTGATTAAAACAAACATACAAAAACGGAACCAAAAAGAGAGTATTTTTCTTTAATTGGAGGGGGTCGCAGAATTTTGGGTGAAAAATAATTTATAGTGAATTGAAAACGTTGCAGAGTTTGTAGGAAAGTAGTTTTTGCAAATTGAGAACAAAATTGCAACTGTTCACAACATGAGGAAAACCAGTTTCATGTCCATTCAACTGTTTTTGATTCCCTTGTGGGCGGAAATCCGCTGTACTTCGTTTTGCAAACTACTATAAGGCGCGCGACCCCAATTGAAATTAGAAATTTCTATTGAAAAAAAAAAACCGAATTTCACACGGAATTTTCCGCAGATTGTCTCTGTTTCGTTTATCAACCCAACCGGCGTACAAAAATTTAGACGAAGTGAGGTTGTGGACGTAGGTAAGCTACCTTGGCAAATCGCATGGTTTCTGCCCTCAGCATCCAACGCATGGCATCCCTTCAGCAATAAAATTTTGGACCACCAAGGGCCCAGACTGAGGTAAGTGGATTGTGTAAAAATTTCCACTCGGCTTTCTCTCCCAGGTTCTCAAACTTCCGAAATAATCATAATAAAATATAATATAATATATATATATATATATATATATATATATATTATATATATATATATATATATATATATATATATATATATATATATATATATATATAAGACGATGTAGTTGAGACGCCCTAATCTAAATGCCAAGCCGAAAGCACTCGAACTGCGCGCTCAACAGTTATTTATTCATCGTTGTCATGCTTATCATTTGATTGCACTGCATTACCTTCTTTTACAGCATTCCTTGTAACTCTTAATCTCTTATCGTGATAATATCCTTTCACGAAGACTTCGTAACACTCCGAGCTATTATGCTAGTTGTGTTTCTAGAACTAATACAACTTTTTCAGCCCAGCTGAGGCACTACACAATTCATAAAGAGTTTTTTTAATCTCAATTTTTCTCGAGCCAATCTTTTATAGTTGATTTTCGATCGAGCCACAGGCGGGCTTTTTTTTCTTCCATATTCTAGCTGGATTATCTATAAAACAACATTCCGCAGTAATGCCCAATTTTTTTTCTGGATGAATTTCGACCGAACCAGTGGCGGACTGCTGTTTTTCTCCAAGAAGCTTATGTTCTTGATTTTCGGGTAATTCATCTGGAAATTTGTTGAGAAAACAGCCCGTCGTAATTCCCAATTTTTTATGATTTTTGATCAGGCTACCGGCGTTCTCTTTTTTCATACAGTTCTATTTGATTTTTTCATCGATTCTGCAAAAAAAAACAGCTCGTCGAATAGCCTATTCTTTCTGGGGGGGGGGGGATGTTGTCGTTAAAATTTCCGATGTTTTTGTGCGTGAACTGACCACTGAGGGGGCCGTAAGTATTTCGCGGCCACCGCTAACGGGCTGATGGACTCTGATGAGCGGCTCAGATTCTCGGGGAGACACTATTCATACAGTCGGCACGGACAGTACTGATAGTTTGCACTCCCTATTGTTGGTTGGCGCAAACTCGGTGCACACGTGTTATAACATGCGTGCATTGATTTTGCGCCAAAGCACAATAGGGAACACAGAGTATCAGTACGATCCGTGTCGACTGTAGTATGTTCTCCTTTTCTGAGTACATAAGATCGGCATGGATCGTGAGAAAGACTCCGCGTTCACTGTTAGGGGTTGGCGCAAACTCTGTGCACCTATGCTATAGCATATGGCACCGAGGTCGCGCCAACCTTCAACAGTGAACGCGAAGTCTCTTCAGGATTCATGCCAACGTTAGCTAGCAGTTGAGACAGAAATCAACACAATGCGTTGCACGCATTTTACGGCGGCACGGGTCGTTGCTATTAAATGGAATAGCTAAACACATATTTTAGAAAACCAAGTACTGCATATCTTCATTTATACATATTCTTTGTTTATTGAGACCAGACGACCAAACATGAAGTCATTCCCTGCGAGGGTCCTGGTCTTAATCGCACCTTATCAATAGGTGACACTCATTATTTGAGTGACGCTAGCGCTATCACGACTATCGCCGAAAACGGGTGCTATTTCTAGCACTCTAATGTCAGAGAGCTAAAATGAAAGAATAAATTCGAAGTTAATATCTGGGAAACACGAAGATATAACCATTTGCTTTGGAACGAGGTGAGACGTCAAAGTTTTCCATAGGCAGCAGGGGTGTGCGGAAAATTCTGTTTTCTGATTTCTGTTTTCTGGCCGTTTTGGCCTTTCTGTTTTCTCTTTCGCCTGACGCGGTCATTCCGCATCTTCATCGAGGTATGCCGTCCTAGTAGTCAGCCGTGTCCATTTTTCACGGTCTTCAGCCACAATTTGAACACATTCCATCCAGCTGTCACTATTCCATTTCCTGCGAAACGATACATCGTGCCTGAACTGCCTTTCGATACCGAGTGACTTCAAATCCTCTTTAACCACATCCGTCCAGAACTTTCGCCTACGCCCAGGTGGCCGTTTCCAGACAGGATTTGGAAGCATTCTTAAAGCGTGTTGTACGAGACGATCCGTCGTTCTTCTTAGTATATGCCCGAGCAGTCAAAGTCGACTTTCCATTGCTGCTTAAGATGGCATTGAGAAATACTGGCACCTCCCTCGTGTCAAGCGTTGATGTACTGCGTCTACTTCCTTGTAAAGATCTTCGTTATGGCATACACACGGCCAGAAATATTCAAGCAAACGCCTAAAAAGCTTCCTCTCCGTACAATCCAACCTTTCCATCTGCGTCTTCGGTGCTGCCCACGTCTCCGATCTGTACATCATGATAGGGCGAATAGCGGATAGGTAGACGCGCAACTTGACTTCCTTCGCGATGGGGGTAAACCACAAACATTTGGTTAGAGAATTGAATGCAGACGTAGCTTTCGCACATCGTTGTCGAATATCCGCTGCATAACTACCACCGTTCTCCAGCAAACAGCCCAAATAACAGAAATCATCCACCAGTTCTATCCGTTGTCCGTCCACACAAACCCCCGTTGAAGGCCTCTGAGAGACCCACATCTGCTTGCATTTGTCGGGACGAAGACGAAGTCCATAGGTTGCGGCATACTTCGAAACGAGGTTCACAATCCTTTGCAGCTTTGCGTTCTTTTCAGCGAATAACACAATGTCGTCGGCGTACTCCAATCGACAAGGGAGCGTCCTGATGATGTTAGGATCACACCGAGAGGAACTTTTTTTGCAACTCTACGCATGATGTCATCAACGGCGAAGTTGAAAAGAAAAGGTCCTGCTACGGCTCCTTGTCTTACTTCTGTTTTCACCTCGAAAGCTGACGTAAATCCGACAGGTGTACGAACTGCTGCAGTTGTTCCTCTGTTCATGTCCTCGATTAACTGAACCTACTTTTCCGAGACTCCATCTGCTCGCAGAGTGTTGAGCAATCGATCACGATGGGGAGAGTCAAACGCGGCTTCAACGCCCAAAAAAGCAAGCTGTAATGGCTTTGAATACCGCTGCCTCGATTCAATTACTCTTCTCACGACGAACACTTGGTCGATGGTCGATCTTCCAGGTCGAAAACCGGCTTTTTCATCTCTGGTCGTTCCTTCACGATGTTTGATAAGTCGCTCGAGAATGATATGTTCTAAAACCTTGTACATGACGCTAAGTAGAGAGATTCCTCTGTACTTCTTAAAATCCGTGACAGATAGCTTCTTGTGAAAAGGTACGATGATCGCATGTCTCCACGAATCGGGTGTCCTTTCGCTCATCCATATGGCACGGATGGTGTTGGTCATTTCACGAATCCCAGACGGAAGAAGAGCTTTCAGCATTCCGTGATGTTGTCATCTCCACCTGCCTTTCCATTCTTTATTTTCCGGACACAATCCATAACTTCAGACTCAGTCGTTTTTTTTTCGGCGGTTCCTCACTGACATCTTAATGTGCTCTCTGAACATGCGGGAGCTCAGGTACTGATGGCGCTGGACGTTTCAGCAATAAACTGAAGTAATCCTTCCACATTGGCAGCGTCGCATCACCAACTGCAACTCCATTGGTAGTTAGGAATTGATTGAATCCATTGGTAGTGTTCAAGACAGGAGAACATCTCTTCATCTCCCCGCTATACTGTCGCAGCAACGTGTAGGCTTTCCTTGGAATTTTCTCCTCCCAAGCCTTCTCGAACTCCTTAGATCTACACGTCCCCTCTCGTTCGCGGTCACTTTGAAGCTGCCGACGCAACTTCCTCCTCAGACGCTTTTCTCCACGAAGTTTCCTGCAGTTCAGAGAGCACACACCTTGTTGTTAGTAGACGTCGTTTCCTCTGAGACGTAGTCGAACTTCTTCTTAGGCTGTACAACCGGGAGTGCCTCTTTCGAGGCGTGCTGGATGCACTTTACAAAAGAATCCGCGTCGCAAAGTTTCTTCTTCGTCCGTACTCCGATGTGAATAGAAACACGTTGTCGAAAATTCCTTCAGCATTCTTCATCTCTAAGACTTGTCACGTCAATCCTCTGGAGAGGCTGAGCCCCTCGCTTCCTCTCATGAATCCTCGCAGTAAAGTTCAACAGAACAGGACGATGATCCGAATCGAATGCGACACTCCACACAGCTCTAGATCTTCGAATGTCCGATACTGGAATATGCCATAGTCGAGCTGTAGTTTTAAGGTTGTCACCTTCCGCACCCGCTGCTCTTCTGGAGATAGCTGGGTTGGTCCCTGCCACGTAAGCTGATAGCGGCGATGGTTCCTCTTGAATGTCGATACAATAATCAGACCACTGCGTTCACAAAATTCGACGAGGCGGTAGCCATTGTCCGATGTTTGCCCCACTGGGTAGTACCATTTACCGAGTACTTCAGATTCCTGATCAAGTCCCATCTTCGCACTTGCGTCAATCCCCACCACAGCAGCATGTTGACAAAATATCGTGGCCAGCAACACATTGAGTTCCTGATAAAACGCATCCTTCGAATTGTCCTCGGCGGTTTCAGTGGGCGCATGAGCACTCACTATCCACAGATTAAATCCTCTGTGATTCCGCAGTCATACGAATGCATTCCGTTCACGACGTTGAGCCAAACTCCTTGACCATACCATTGAAACCCTTCTTTACAGCTATTGCACAGCCTCCCACTCTGCTATCCTCCACGTTACCACAGTAGATGGCGCACTCTCCGACGCTGATGACGGGTCTATCCTTGAGGCGGGTTTTCTGCAAAGCAGCAAACGGTGCATGGAAATAACTCAGAAGGCTAGATAGCGCAGTTTTTTGGATATCATTCGACAGCGATCGACAGTTCAGGGTGGCGAAAGCGTGGCTTGTGGCCAAAGATTCCATGAACTCCTTGGGTACGGATCTTCAGGTGTTATGAACCAGAGGCCTTAGTGTGCCGGACGGCGACACCTTTATGCAATGTATGGGATACCTTCGCGATATAGTTGTGCCCGCTATATCGCTCGAACGTTCCCTGTGTACACTCAAACGTCTGCTGGGTTCAGTAGAAGCAGGGGCACCAACGAGCAGGTACCAACAGACTTCTATACACACCCCTGGGTTCGCGATAAAAAAGTTTATTGTGGTATCTTATTTGAGAAGGTAGGCCTGGTCATCACAAAAAAGAAAACAAGTGGAAAGTTGGAGAGAAAACGCTCAAATACAAGCTATTGCTGAGTCTCAGCCCGCCCCCAATTACTAGATTTCTACATTTGCTTGTTTTTCGTCTTTTATTCTGCATTTAAAGTAGTTGCTGGACACCGAGAGATTACTAAGTTTTTTGGCGGCAAAATATAAGGCGGAAAATACGCATTTATAAAAAACCTCTTAGTTTGGGGGTGTGCATACACCCACCATTTAGCCGTTCTGACTTTTTTGTGCGTTTATGCAACTTCTCCCTTATTTTCACTTTTCTGATGACCAGACCTGCATTCTTATAAAGAAAATTCAACAATTGTTTTTTTTATCGCGAACCCTGCTCGTAGGGTAGTACTTTGGCACAATAGGGGTAGCATCCCAGGGCAGAGCACGAATTCAACCCTCTTGTCAGCAGCTGCCGCAGTAAGTTGTTCGCAGCAGCTGTTGCACACAGCGAGGGTCTGAACCCGATGTCTGTCCTAGAATGCAACCCTTATTGTGCTGACGTTCTACCAAACGGGTGAGTGCTCTGAGAGTTTTGGCCGAGCAATAGCCGATAAATAATCACAAAATGCCTGATTTTCGTGTAGTAGCCGAAAACAAGGTCGTGTTCGGAAAATAGCTGGTTGCCGCGAAATAGGCGTCAAATAATGGTCGTCGGGATACAGCCGCGAAAGAATGCTCTCAAAGGAGAGTGTAAGGCTTCGTCCATAGCAGACGTCCTAGCGCCAATAAACCGTAATGTGACGCTGGGGGTTTGCATCTTCGGCATTTGTTATTGATCTGACTCCCAGCGACCACTGCAGCCGGCCAGTCGTCCGACGCCTTGACGCTTTGACGCTGGTCGTCTGCTATGGATGGAGCTTAAGACGCATTGTTGAGGCAGATTCGGATGTCAACACCGCCGTCGGTTCAACTACCCATGTTTTCTCGGTTATTCCTCAATTATTCCACAAACAACATGATCGCAGCCACCTAGCAGCCAAGCAATAATCAAGAAACACTAGAGAATCTGCTCGACATGATGATTTGCTAAGCCTGGTGGGCTATTTCTCGGCCAAGACTCTCAGCGTGTCTTTAATGATGTTCTATTCGTCATTGACGCGTCATTGCTACTATCAATGACTTATAGGTGAGCTGTGCTGTTCTGCAGATATCGTTTCACAAGTATGACAGAGGTATTAACAATTACATCCTCTCTTCATTTGAAAAAACTTAAAATGCAGTATTTTTTTCTGAAATTTTTCTGTTTTCTGGGGTGGTAGTAATTGGGGGTGTTAAACTTAAGTTCGCGTTAAACGCGAGTTTAACCACAACAGAATCTGAGCAGGACTCCTAATAGTTGGGAGAGAATTCGCTCTAGTTTCACCCTAACATCCCTCAGTGGTAGGCATTTGTTACACTTTCAATGAAAACGCCTCGAAAAAGCGACAATTGTAACCTTTGTTACGAAAAATAGCGATTTCAAAACGTTTTCAGGGCTGTTTTTTCTCTAAAATTCCGACATGTGGCATCCTCGCGGTAAGTTCGCGTTTAACACACTCCCGTAAACAGCACGGAAATAGTGCTGAAATGCGAGACGAACTGGCGGTTAACGAGAAACTCCTCCTGAGGAGTTTTTGGATGCGGTTAGCAAGATACAGTAGGAACGGTTTTGACCATCTATACTGAGGGCATGTACGAGTTTAATTAATGCAGAGGGTTAGGGAAGTTCTGTTAACCATTTTGATTCAGGACGTCAGCCTATCTTTAAAACTGAAAGGTGTTTCAAGGGATAGTCTTTTAACGGCTTCCGCCAGGGAAACGGGCGATGAGGGATCAAAAACAAAGCAGGGATCATTGCTGAAACACGTTGGCCGTCTTCTTTGGTGGCACTAATCAATCCCTCCCAATCAGCTGTTAATTTTTTGGCGAGCGCCGACACTTCTCCCGCTTTTGTTTATTTTCTTCCGAAATTCATTCGCTTCGCTATTATCAGGTTAGTTTCATTTTCATAACTCATTGCATAGCACAGACTATGAGGAGTATGTAGTAAACTATTTGCTTGCTCGCGTTTCGAACAGGTTTCCAGAACTTCTTTAGTGCAAAAAAGTGAAAATTTTCCAAGCGATTGATTTTGAAGTGAATTGATGCTTTAGTTATGTTTAATCAGCATTAGTCGGGGCGCATCGGGCGAGTTTTGTGGGAAAGAAATGCAAACTTGTAAAAAAAACCAATTGTATTTGTTCTCCTTTTTGTGCAAGATTCGAATACTCCTCTTTAATTGCCAGATCAGTGCCATCGTGGCCTCTTATTTTTTTTTTGAGGGTCCGCGACGCACTTGCTCTGGTGCATTGGTAGAGCCACTCAGTGTTTCAATTTCTTACCTTGAAATATGTGCACAAAATCTTTTCCTTGCATGATGCGCATATGAGTGTGTAACAGTGTTTCTGTATATTTCCAGCACTAACTGCGGGCGGGGGATTAGTTTCATTTTGAGAAGACGGCAAACACTTCACAAATCCAACTGCATAAATAACCGAAATCACACCATTACCCCAATCTCGGACGCCAGACTTCAGTTGCACGCTTCCAAAAAAAAACACTTGAATTCTATTTCAAGAACGAAAATAGACCATCTAGTTTATCATCATTCTTATAGGTTTTCAACTATCCATTTCAGTTGAGTGCAGGACATTATTTGAATTTATGCAATTACTCGACGAGTTTCGGAATGTCTTTTTCGCACCTAGCGTTACCTTCCCAAGAACACCTTGTGAATAATTCAACCAGAAATTTTCAAATTTTCGCTCGCTCGAAATTTCCTTTGGAGAAGTTTTTTGTTTTTTCAAAAAACTTTCGTTTGAAAAAATTTTTTTTAAAAGTTAACAAAGTTACTACAAATGCAAACTTTTGTCAGATCACACGCATTTGATTGATTGAGGCTAATGATTAACCTAACATGTCTTTTCGAGAGTGGCCTTGAAAACTCACGGAGCTCATAAAAAATTACGAGAATTAGGATTTTCAAGAAAAATTTTAAAAATTGCGCTCTGATCGTGTTTCGAACAAGCGAAATATTACGAAGTTCCCTTTGAATGCTCTTCCTAATGAATAAAACAAAGAGCATTACTTGTATAATCTTTCCGATCCCTCGTCTTTCCACCGTAAACGTCGTTCGTGTCCAAGTGTAGAAAATACTTATGCGGACGAAGGTCACGCATAATGTATGTGTAAGCAGAGGGCAGCGTTCGTTGAGCCGGCAACAAACCGTGGTACCTATGTCGCGGTTCGTAGCCGGCCAGGAGGTGGCGGTTTGTTCGCGTTAATTTGGTGGCTCTACTGCATTTATGTCGCGGTATGTTGGCGGCTAGGAGGTGGCGGTTTATTCGCGTTTAACACCCCATTTACTACCACCCCTGATTTCTGTTTTCTGGCCGTTTTGGCCTTTCTGTTTTCTGACAGACTCAATTTTTTGTTTTCTGAAAATTTTCTAAAAATTTCCGCACATCCCTGGTAGGCAGGCGTCTGCAGGCCTTAATCGCCCGATTCCTCTCATTATAGAGGTTGTGTCTGTGCAAAGCGTTGGATTGGCTGTTCGGGGACTTGTACTGACGACTGAAGATCGTTTTGGTTTCCCTTATGTGTATGTAGTTTTTTTTGCGGATAGGAAAACAATATACAAAAAGTTTTCTCTGTCACATTTCTGAAGCGCACGCGGTTTCGAATACCGCGGGGCGCTAGGTCATGGCAAAATATAACTCCTGATAAAAATGTTTTGACGGTATACGGCCGCTCGTTCCTGGCGAACTTCGAAAATCAGAGCTTTTAAGGAATGCCCCAGACCTACCTATAGCGCCGAACTGATCACCGTCAATCAGTTACAGAATCGCACTCAACAACTACGTGCGAAATCACTCGATCGACAGCCATCACCCCTTCGTTTTACCCCGTGCTACTTTCCCTGACAAGCATAGTCGCGGCTTCTCAAAATGACGACATGTTTTTATAAGTAAATTCATGAGGCATTTACTGTGTTTGGGTTGGGCATTGGTGTGTTTTGCATTGTCCTGTGTTTGGCTCGAGTTCTGGATTTATCTGCTTGTGCTCGTCAATAGCAACGATTTTGCAGGGTCAATACATGATTTGCAAGTGTCGTTAGTTTCGAAGTTTTGACCCATGAATTCAAAGTTCTCAAACCTCACGTTTGCTAACAATAAATCTTTAAAACATTGAGAGCAAATCTGACAGTATTACCGAAATATTACCCACTATGGCTCCGCCCACTTCATACAACAGTCACGTTTCACATGGCCATAGTTGCACACACAAACGACATCTGGCTGTTTCGTGTTTCTTGCTGTAACCACGCTGAAGCCAAACACCATCAGTGGAGCAAAACAGTGCTTGACCATTGCCACCTGAAAGTGGGAAGATAGTTTAGAGGGGTCCAACTAAACACGCAGCAGTGACCGTTTATCCATAACGTTTATCGCTCCGATTACTCAGCAAGTTGATACGATGAAACATGATGAAACTAGTAGATCACCTCCACTGGCAATATAGTGTGATGGTATACGTATGGATAAACAGTCGCTGTTGCCTGTTTAGGTTTTCTCAGTTAAGAGAGGTAATGGGAATGCCATAGAAATGAAAGACAATATATAGCATTTTCCTTGCGCGAGAGCATGCTCCTCGCCTAAATCCTCAAACTGACCTTATCGTCGAGGTTTTGTATGTCTATAATATCGAAAAGGTGATCGACCCAATCCACGGCGGAAAGAAGATTTCGATGAGCCACTGCAGGCAGCTCAGCAGCCTCAACTTCTCGAAATGAATCGTAACGCATCTAAAAAATCCTGATGTTCATACCCTGTCCATAAGAAGAGAAAGAATTGTTAGACAAGCTCATGCATACAGTTTCGCAAAATCCAGCCTCGAGTCAACCGCGGTAGCACCGCGAAAGTACCGCTTCAGTTCCGCTATCATTACTGTGCCGGGATATCATGACATTACCGCGATAGGCCGTGGCGATGAAGCAGTTGGACCGAACAATGGTCCATGGCAGAACCTTCGCATTTGCACGATAATGCAGCTCCGGCACTTCGCTCGCCATAGGCAGTTTATTTCAACCTGTAATCACTACTAACCTCAGTGCGCTTTCCATCCAGAACCGACGGATCTTCAAGGAGTTGGCGTATCGATGTGAAATTCAAAGGATACAACGTCATACCATCAATATTACCATCGCCGCTACCCACCTGCAAACCATTTACTAAGACAAAGTGGAAATCATGCTACAATTAAAAATAATTCAATTGAAGGAATAAATCTTAATGAGTTTGCTAGCGCTAGCAGAGAACAAACCATCAGATCAATATTCATAAGTTGCATTAAAGTGGTTCGCATATCAACGGGCAACTTGCGAATCCACTCGGCGTCCACTTCGCCCTCGTCCTCGTTACTCAACTTTGATCGACGCTGACGACCTTGGTAATGACGTCCAGTCGCGTCGCGGTCAGGACGAACGGCTGAAATGGAAAATAAATAATATTGAAATGATTCTTTACTTCCACCATGTTAGGTTTTTTTAATAGAATGTGAAATGCAAGCAGATGTGGGTCTCTCAGAGGCCTCCAACGGGAGTTTGTGGGAACAGACAACGTATCGAACTTGTGGATGATTTCTGTTATTTGGGCTGTCTGTTAATGAATGATGGTAGTTATGCAGCGTATATTAAACAACGATGTGCAATGCTACATCTGCATTCAATTCCCGAACCAAGTGTTTGTGGTCTACCATCATCGCGAAGGAACTCAATTTGCGCGTCTACCTAAAGTGTGACCGAATGATAATGGCGGCCCACGCGGCCGGCGAGCTTGGCAGGCGGCAGTCGCATGTGTCGCCCTCGGACGAGTACTGGATTTCAACGACGGCCGTTCCCTCTCCTCTCGTTTACAGAGCTTATTGATCGGCGCAGTGCTTGCTGCCAGCCGGTGCCGGCCCCGTTCATAGTCGATGGCGGTGGGGACTTCTCGCATGCTCGTCCGAGAGCGGCGAACGCGGCGGCCGCCTGCCAAGCGCGCCAGCCGTATGGGCAGCCATTCTCATTCGGACGCACATTACCAGCTATTCGCCCTGTAATAATTTACGGATCGGAGACCTCGGCAGCACCGAAGACGCAGATGGAACAGTCGGATTGTATGGAGAGGAATCTGTTTAGACGTTTGCTTGGATATTTCTGGCCGCGTGTATGCCATAACGAAGATCTTTACCAGGAAGTCGATGCAGTATATCAACGCTTGACACCAAGCGTGCTGCCAGCACCCTCCCCCCCCCCCACAACGCCATCTCAAGCAGCCATGGAAAGCCGACTCCGACTGTTCGGGCATATACTAAAGAAAACGCCGATTCTTCTCGTACAACATGCTCTAAAAATACTCACGAATCCTGTCTAGAAACGACCACCTGAACGCAGGCGGAAGTTCTGGACGGGTGCGGTCAAAGAGGATTTGAAGACACTCGGCATCAAAAGACAGTTCAGGCGCAATTTTTAACTTCGCAGCAAACGGAACAGTAGCAGTTGGTTGGAATGTGTTCAAATTGTGGCTGAAGACCAAGAAGATTGGACCCGGCTGTCTACAAGGACGGCACACCTCGGTGAAGAAGGTTTTGGTTTAATGGCAATTGTTTTGGTTTAAGATGCATTTTCGTTTTTTATGCTCAAACCTTTTATTCTTAATTTATCTAAGTAGATCTCCTTGAACTTATCGGACAACGACTGTTCCTGTGTTACCTTTATTTGTTAGTTTCAGTTTCCGATAATAAACAAAAACATGAACTAGATGCGGAATGACAGCGTCAGGCGGTAGCCAGCCGATTAAAAACACAGTCCAACCTCAGAATCGATTCTTCGTTTTTCTGCCTATCTTGCAGGAAATTTCACGCTGATCACAATGGTGTTTTCAGAGTCGCTCAAAACTCACTGCGAACGGAGTTGCGACTCCTCAAAAATTTCGAGTTTGAACGGGTAGAAAATCTCGAACGAGTTGTTTCGAGCCCGTGTTTTCTCGTTGTTCGCAACCATCGTTCTGTAGCAGGCCACAATATAAAGCCAGACCGAAAACAAATCGAAGAACATAGGTCTTGGATAAAATCATTCGCGCGTCTCTTCCCTATCGGGGTCGGAAACCTGGCGGTGGGCGTTACCCATTTTTTTTCTTTCAAAGGGGCGTGGCCGACTTTTTCCTAGCTTTTTCTCGCTTATTTGGGTGAATCGAAATTTCGCGCTTGGCAGGGTTGCTATAGGCGGTGACCGGACCATAATATCAAAATTTACCTCTGAGGTTGGACTGTGCCTTTAAGTCAAGTAAGTCAATAGATTATGACGAATGGGTTTGCTTGATAACGCATACACATTATCTCTGCCAATGGGTACCTAGACGCCTCACACGAAAACCGGAGATTACCATGGTTTCGAGGGCATCTTTTCTGGTTTTGTCGCGAGCATTCCACCAAACTACTGAAATTTCAGCCGCAGTTCGTGTATTTATACGTAAACTTTCACAAAATCATCAGTAAAAACTACAGAGTTGCTGTCTTCGAATGGAAAAATTCACGGAAATTCTTGCTGACAAAAAAGATTCTCTCTCAGGTTTTCCACTCTCTCAACATTCACAAGGTAGCCGTCATAGGAGAATTAGTGGTTGTCATCACAACTTTTTGCTTTACCCGCCCTAACTTCGCAACAACTTGGCATTTCCCTCCTCTTCCAAAATTGCAAGAGTAGCTAACCAAGGAGCTGCGTGCTGCACACAAACTTGAACATCAAAATTGGCTTAGTTGGCAGATTTCGGAACACTCGAAATGGCGGCGGGTACGAGTTTTCAGAAATTGAGAAACAATGATAATTGATGTATTAGATTGGTAACCTATTTCACAAGTGAGACTGAAGTTGGAATGAACACTGAGTTGGAGTGTTTAATACGAATCGAGTAGAAAAAAAAACTCTGACGAGCCTTTCGGATCCATTCCAACCTCGATGCACTTCTTGAATCGACAATATCTACAGGAGTTTCGCTCATGCCGGTCCACAACACACGTACCATTGTGGCGACACTGATATTCGGACGGTCTTTTCAACCTGCGAATTATATTGCGATTTAGAGTTTTTATGGAGAAATTTGTGAAACTTGTGACGTGCGAAATCAGATTTCCACATGAGGAAAGTATGATACAGAGGAAGCCCGTGAAACCCCTGCTAGAAGCTAAATGAAATAAATTAATTCACCAATAACTTACGTTCGTCGAAAGAATCCCTTGCATCCGAAGCATGTGACCACACCATAATGTGTCTTCGCGTTTCCATCGCCGCAAACGCGACACACATCCATATCTAGACTGCGGGATTCTGAAAAGAAATAGGTAGATCTTTTGCCAGAAAAACCGTGTGCAGCGAAAAAATTCAGAACTACCCGAACTGCCCGTCAGATTAGAAATTGAACCCTTTCGGAAAGCTGGTGGGGTGGAAAGAAACTAAAGAGGATACGGATAGAGGTTCGCATTCTTTAGCTTGTGTTTCCGAAGATTGAAATTCAAGCAAATAAATATGAAAAATGAATTTTCCTATCATCGGACAAACCATGTTTACTGCCCATGGAAACTTAGATGCTTTACGGCCTACCATAACTTATTGCCTGTGCCACACTGTTCTGAGAATTCTCAGCGAAACAGTATTGGGTACCTCCTCACTCTCCGAAATCAAATGCGAGTATGCACAGTGGCATTCGTTCCTTGCACTGCACACTGCACCACTAACAACTATAGAGTCACTGTGCTCGCGCGAATTCGTATGAGTTTGTCTGACTCTCGCACACTCCCACCCAGTCGATTCACATTCAGACCATTCTTGGTCCCGAGCCGCACCGAACAGCAATACGAGCCGTCTGAAAGCTTGGCTCGTTCTCGTAATCTCCGGGCTACTGCTACTGCTATTCGAGGAAATTGGAGGAGCATGAACACGAACAGCTGTATCCAGGACAGCAACGGAAGCGGGCCCGCAGATTGGGAGAACGAGTCGAACTTTCAGCCGGCTCGGGCTTAGATATTTAATGGAGCATATATATTTTATTTTGAAAGTTAGCAAAGGCTGGACGGCAAAGGAAATCAGAAGATATGGAAGGATCGCCGAATCTGATTACGACACGTCATCAGAGAATTATTTCAAAACCGACGAGACCGCCTACGGAGAAACCGATTTGGTAGAAGAAACTGATTCATATGAAGATGGCTAAATAATACTGGTCTCGATTTTACTCATTAAAAGATTAGGTGTGATATTTTTACCTTAAGATGTCACAAGGTAGCAGAGTTGAACGCAAAACTCAGATGTCAGGCACGACTCGAACCTGCATTGCACGCTTTCCGGGCGAGAGTGTTACCATTACACCACCGACACCCCGTTCTGCATCCCTCAGCTATTATGCTATAGCTGAGGGATACAGAACGGGGTGTCGGTGGTGTAATGGTAACACTCTCGCCCGGAAAGCGTGCAATGCAGGTTCGAGTCCTGCCTGACATCTGAGTTTTGCGTCCAACTCAGCTATCTTGTGACATCTTGTGATCATTTACCATGCCATAAAAAGCATCAAAACATTTTTACCTTAATTCGCATGACCCATGCGATACCCCGTATATGGAATGAAGACATGAGAAATCGGTGTTTTTGTGTAAAAAATACAGCTTTTTCTGAAGTATTTTTATAGTCGGATGAAAAAGTTGACTTTTTATTCGAGAGGTCGAATATTTAAAAAAACAAGTTTATACGACTACAGTCGGAGAGTCGGATATCCAAAAAAGTGCGATCTCCAACTTTATGCTGAATGTCGGATATCCGAAGAGTGCGATATCCGTCTACAGTCGGAACGTTGGATATTCGAAGGATGCGATATTTAAATGTAATTGGAGAGACGGATTTTCGGAAAGTACGATATCCGACCACAGTCGGAAAGTCGGACATCTGAAAAAAATCATTAAGAACAAGTATCGTGTACACGATGATATCCTGCTCGTATTTTGGCAAAAATACTGTTCAGCCTGGCTCGGGGCCCAGAATAGGCTTTGCTCCAATATAGCTTTCTCTAAAGCCTTCCATAAGTACATCGACGTAGTACCTGTTGCGACGTCGTTGATTTACCCAGATGGGCTCCCCCCCCCATTAAAAACCTCTGAATATAGGCTGCTGACATTTTCCTTTTCCCCTGTTGAAGAGTGGTATCCGGTGCTACTGGTCAATTTTACCGTTGAGCACCTAATCATCCATCATACCTAGTTGGAAATAGCCATAATTATAAAATAGCAGAGCACCCAGGATTTCTCACGTGTGATGCCGCTTTATAGACATTATTTGAGGGAATGCATTGAAGTAATCAGTTGAATAAAGGTATATGAAGATGTAAGACTTACTCTGTGACAGTGGAGGATTAACCTTAACCTGTGACTGTTCCGTATTCGATGTTATCACGAAAGACATAAAAAAATCTGAAATTTATATGGATATCATATATGATAAAGATCATAAGTCAAGATGGCATGCCACGAGAGATTTGTATGGGTACAGGAGGAAATGTTGCTCTCGAATTCCTATGAGAACTCAAGTAGGAGATAAAATGAAATAATTGGAAACATAACCTATTTAGAATTCAAACTCAATTGCTGAGAACTAAGAAAGTGGCATGGGTCAGTTAACAATTTAAAAAAAAAGGTCAACGTTCGAAGGAAAAATTTGCGCCAGTACTTGACGTTCCCAATTAGAGAGGTTGGAAAACTCTCGCTAACAGTCCTAGGGGAAGTTATAGCGGGTGCTGAGTACACGAAACGGAGGATTATCTTGTTGTTTCCAGGTATAATTTCAAACTTATTGGACAGTTCAGTGAACGTCTCAGATTCGATTAAAAGCCTCGGAGTTCTGCAGTTGTGCTGGCCACGATCAACACATATATTATTTGTTTTCCGCGCGTCAAGGTTCACGCTAGGTTACCGTAACTATGCACATTACATTATGCCTACTACATCCCACCGTAATCCTTCGGGAGACAAAAAAAGAACCGACAAGAAACTACCATTTCGCAAAGTGGTCGTTCCAAATGAATTCGTATGGGGGCTATTCGGAGAGCTTACCACGAATCTGAGGTCCGTTTATAGATTTTTGACAGCTTATGGTAGATAACGGTGGGTATAGGGTAGTTTGGTCAAAGTCTCAGATTTGATTTCAAATTCTTATGCGGGGGTTATTCAGGGTGCTGAATACGAATTTGATGTTTATTTGTCGATTTTCGATTTATTGAGGTAGGTTTTGCAGTATAAATATCATGGTACCTACCGCAAACTACAGTATCCTTCAGAATTTCGGCAAGCGGAACCTAGATTCGAGTTCAGCAGCCTAGATGATCCCTGCATAAAAGTTTAGAGCGGAATCCGAAAAATTCCCGAAGCTAGAAAAACGCTTATAGATTCTTTCATAGGGATTCTAGTCAGCTGCGAGGGGCACATTCGGACCTTACGTACAAATAAGGCACTAGAAAAGCATATATCATGCGCCATGGCCACTTTGACCGAAAGAAGTGTCCTTGTGAGACAAAAGAACAGAAAGTCAATACATGGGCATATAAGGTGTGTCCGAATAAGACTGGCCGACCACGCGCCGTCGTACGTGGCAGGCGGCTGTCGCGTGCGCCGCTCTCGGACGAGCATGCGAAACGACAGCGAGCCTTCCCCCGCAGCCATTCGCTAGGAACGGGGCCGGCAGCGGCTGTCAGGAATCAATCAATCAGCTCTGCAGTAGAGGGGGATGAGGTGTCAGCCGTTTCAGCACTTGTCCGAGACCGGCACATGCGACTGCCGCCTGCCACGCACGACGTCCGCATGGTCAGCCATTCTCATTTGAACACACTTTATATATCGCTTTTTCCACTCCTACGATCCTGGTTAGTCTTTAGTTTGAATCAAACTCGAATGATTGGCATACTCTGCCTTACGGCATATGTACGGACCGAAATTCAGCGAAACTGTGAAACCGGATGCCAGATTGATTCTCAACACTTCCAAATAACTTCTCACCTTGTCTATGTTTGAGAAACGCTTTTCTGACTCATCATGTTGAAAAAAAAGTTAAATAATGTAAAGATAACATTGATAATATGTAAAACCACTGAAACTGCAGAAACACAGACATGGTGCTTAGGAAAGTATTCAGGTTCGGTCATCTCGATGTTTTAGGTGATAAAACTATTCAAATTCCATACAAAAAACACCCACAAATCAACAATTCCGATAGGTCCAAGTGCGTTTAAAAGTCAGACAAATTTGAATCATCGAAGGCGTTTCCCCAGAACCGAATTCACACAAGTTTCACCTTTTAAGGACACATCCTGAAACATTTTCTTATATAAAAACTATCATTAAAATCATATGACTTCTCGGTGCAGTTATTAGTCTCGACAGACCGTTTAGGGAGAACGAATCTTCTTTGCGAAGAGCAAGTTCAGGGGGCGGGGGGTAAACAGTTAACCGACTAGCTGTCTCTTTCGCGGGATCCTAGTGAATAAGAAGTGAAAAAGAGACCAGTGATGAACGGAGAGAAAATAATTAACGTACTGTCATTATCGAAACGAAATTCTTTTCCACAGACGCGGAGAACCGCTGTCGCAGTACGCAACACGATAACAATCCTGCTAGAACAAAGTTCGATCGTGCCGGGATCACCTTGTCCCAGCACGATTATCATCGTGTTGCGTGCTGCAACTGCGGTTGTCTGCAACTACGGACCGGAATTTCGTTCCTATAAGGCCAGTGCAAGTGTGTACTGCTGCCAGACCACTGACGTAGTCTGAGGGTGATCTCGAACATACACCCACAAGTGATCACCCCATCCCGGAAGTGTCCACGTTTTGAGAAATGGAATTTTCAAATATAATCAGAGGAAAAACAAGAAAGAAAAAAATTCTTAAGCTTATTTCGCCCCTTTCTATTCCCAACCGGCTCGGGGTGCATGCGATTTTCTGCTGGAGGCTGCTAGCAACGTCTTCACAACCTAATCATCCATCGACAAAGCTAAACTGTTCAGCGAAAGATTTCGATACAGAAGGTCATCGTCCACTGGAAGTCGAACCGGGAGGGCACCCTTGTGGTGCAGAGATCGACCTTTGGTTTTTGGAGACTTTTCTGGACAGTGTTCCCCGTCTTCATGGACCAGATTTTGCAACTGCATCTTAATCACAGTGAAAGGTGAAATACAGAGTGTCAACCCACGTACCTGATTTCATTCTCAAATCGAAAACAAAAACTAACTAACAGTCTTTTCTTGAGCAAGATGTAAGATTGAGCCCGGTAGATCTCACAGAAATCAGAATTTAAGGCAGTATTCACGACAAATTTCACTTCCGATATTTCCACGGCTTACGGAAGGTCTGGTGACTTATATAGCAAGGCATGCTTAAAAAGGACACAAAAGACGCGTTTCTGAGCAAAAATAGGCCCTCTCTTGTTTACGTTGATTTTTGAGCGTGGAGGAATTGACCGCTAGAAGGACGATACCTATCAGGGCAATGAAGCGATCAGCTCACTTATCAGCACTTCCTTGACTTGTTGATTCCTGTAATCTGAGACTTCATTTGCTCATTCCGAGGGGGCGGATCTGGGGCACCAGGCGTGTCTGGGGCACCAAAACGCTGGTTTGCAGCCGTTATTTTGCCGCTCCTGGCTCGTTTTCTACCGTTCTTTCGACACTGGGAGCCTAGGATCCTTCTCGCCTATCATTTCACTGTGGAAAGTCAACGAGGATGATCATCGTGAACGCTGCCTTTGAAGGCATCGTTCGCGTTGAAAACCAATTTCCATTTTTAAGGCTCAATTTCATGATTGAGCCCGGTAGATCTCACTGGTAAACTTCGGCTCGTCAAAAACATATGTAAGGTTATGAGGTTGGAAGGGGTTAAAGATGAGGATCCATCACCAGTTCTCACCAGTCATCTAGCACTTTTTCATAGAATGTTGATGCGACCGTCAAAAAACATGAAAAATAGTTACGGCACAAACTCCACATGCAGAGAAACTTCGAAAATGACAGTTCTGGGGTCTCCATATGCAGAAAAGGTTTAAAAAACGATCTTGCCGCGGAATTCAAATTCAATTAGAAAAAGTGTTCAGACTGACTTTCCTTCACGAATAAAGGTTTTTCATAGGCCCTTTGGACATTTCTTCCACTATAGAGGCCGAGCCACACAAAAACATTAAAAAGAATCTACGGTTTTCAGCGCGTATGATGCCTTTAGGTCAATAAGAAGGCGAAAATATTTACAGCCTTTCCCCGATATGTTGAGCCCGGCGGAGAAAGTCAATCGTGTCTGAATCCCATTGTCGGTAATTATATTTCGCCACGACCAACCGCCCGCTACCTTCTCCGCCCGGCTCAAAATCGTGGGAGAAGCTGCATTGTCTACCCTAAGCAGCAGAGCTCGAAAATGGTCTTTTTGTCCCTAGGGATGATCTTTTCTCGCGCTTACGGTTTGAATAAAAACGAAGAGCAGGAAGGAACTGTCGGGCAAGACGGCGGGGGAAAGCAGATTGAATTGAGTGATCAATTCGGCGAAACAGACTATAATAAGACGGAGAAACAAAGCAGATAAAAAATCGCAAGGCTTTACTGGCTACTATACATTGGATACGACTCATTGAGGATATTTTCAAAAATCGCTCTTTTTGCTTTACCCTGAACTGAGAGGTTTACGTTTAGATGCATCTGAACTAAAAAGGCAGAATGATCTAAACTTTTAAGAAACTAGGAGATTCTGTGACAAGACATTCTAAAATATCCGATTTTTTTTTCGGATATCCGAATCATTTTAAATAACCTTCATTTTACGCATTCTAATACGGAGCCGACGTTGATTTTGCCCTCGCATGAATGTTTTAATGAGCTTCGATTGAAAAACAATCTTTCCTTGAAGCAATAGGTTGGCGGTGAAGAGCCAATGTATACTGGCTACCAAGTAAAAACAGGAGAAGATCGCGTGAATTCGTAATGAATGATTTTATGAGAATATATGGAGTTATCGCACTGCGAATAGTAATTTTTCTACTCGTTATCAAACCTATTAGGGCTCAGTAGTGACTTTGATGACGATGGTGGAAAAAGCCCTTTTCTTCAAGGTAAAAAAGGGAGACATTCTTCTATGCGTGTATCTGCGTTATCAGCCAAGTTCGCACTAACCCCAAAACCAATAAGTGAATAAGAAATGTCTATGAACTAAACACGGAACTATTCGATCTAGTTCGCCGACTTCAACGAATTACGCGCGATTTATGGCGTATTTCGTGGCCGTGTTGGGGGAGGGAGCGCAGAAGACGGGGAATGATTCCAAAAAGGAGTGGTGATTGAGTGATTGTGAGTGTGTCTGTGTGTATCTGTGTCTTTCTCTCTGTGAATGCATGTGATAAGGAAGGCGCTATTGTCAATGAAGTGGTTGTGCTGATCGAAGAAATCGATCTGCACTTTAAGAAGGATCAACGACCATGGTCATCTACATACATAGATCCTTGAACCCACATATGGGACAAAGTCTGCAAAGTCCGGCGAACGCACGCGAGAAAAACAAAACTTTTTGACTAGTTTTTCTTGCGACTGATGTTAGACGAATGGGACAGCAGCAGTCAGACACGTGAAAATTGAAAACATTTTAGATGTATAGTATGCTAGATTGCTAAAAAACATGTGACTAGAACATGAACTCAATCATTCCGCACATCTTCTCTTCAGAATAATTCTTATAAGTGAGAATTTTTACTTTCTGAGATAAACTCTGAGCTATGCTTCGTTTGCAGAGTCTCTTCACAAACAGCGTTAACGATAAAAAAACAGTATTCTAGTTGTCGATGTTTCTGAGAAGGAAAGTCCACGACGTAGAGGTTAATTAGGAAAGACCCATCAGAACTCTCACTTACCGGAGAAAAACTGTTTAAAGCAACCATGTTAATGTTTAATTACGCCTATTTGGTGGGTATCGGTGAACTGCAAATAAAGCGTCAAGTCTGACTTTAAAAATGGTGTTGCACTTCGAAATTCTTAGGTAAGTGACTTTTTATTCTGTTCCTTGTACAGAGAATTCTTTGAAGATAAGATCGGCCAAAGCATCCGGTCGGATTTCGGAATCTTTCGCGATAAAGAGTATTCGAAAGTTCAGCAACCTTTTCTCTGGTGAAGCGAATGCAGGGCATGGATCGGCCGATCCGCAGAATTTTGACCCACTTCCTGGCCGTTTTTCGTCGTACTTTCGTTCTTACTCTTCTTAGAGGGACCCGAAGCTTACGTTTTCGCCAAAAAAGGCAACTTTTTCATCGTGAACACGGCCTTCAAACCTTTTCAAATGACTCTTAATTTGCGAGGATGCTGATGAGGGTTCGGAATCGGCTGATAGGGATCTATAGACCGTGTCTCCCAACTATGAGCTTGTTGATCGAATCCACACTAACAACGGTGTGGCTGCCCCGCAGTGAGTAGTGTGCAGTGATGAGAGTGTAGCCACGCCGTTGATTGGATTCGGTGGGCACGCCCATTGGGAAGCCGCCACGCTGCTTGGCAGGAAAAGAGGTGCACGGGAAAACGAAGGGATTGCGGCTGACAATCGATGTGCTATTCGTCCAATAGCTGAATGCGGCTTCCTGATTGGATGAAATAGATTTCTCCATCAGTTAGGGGCCAGATAGTTCGACATAACGCTTCTATAATCAGTGTCATTCGAGTAGGAAGCCGCGACGCTGCTTGGAGTTTGCACTTCTCATGTGATCTTTTCAAAGAAAAAAAACAGCCCCTCCCTGATAGGAGGAGAGCCTCGATTCTCCAACTAAGCAGTGCCGCGTAAACCATTAAAAAAATTCCTTAGCTTGCCCGCAAAAAACCGCATCCGATTTTTCCACTAACTTGCACAGGTAGGCCTACGAGGTTGTGATGTACAGTCAATCGGCCACATATAGCACTTACTTTTAAAAAAATTCGTTCGTAAATTTCGAAGCATTTTACTTTCTTTTCTATGCATATCTTGGTGTGTCATGTGTAATGTGTACAATCGCAAGAAACTTGAACGTTTGAAATGGGTTGGCACCAGGGATGTGCGGAAAAAATATTTTCGAAACAGAAAACAGAAAACAGGAAATCTAGTTCGACAGAAGACAGAAAATAGAAAAAAATCTAAAAAAATGGGCAGAAAACA
This sequence comes from Aplectana chamaeleonis, assembly GCA_029168955.1. Classification (NCBI taxonomy): domain Eukaryota; kingdom Metazoa; phylum Nematoda; class Chromadorea; order Rhabditida; family Cosmocercidae; genus Aplectana; species Aplectana chamaeleonis. Next base: position 128,648 of record JAPDOI010001150.1, on the reverse strand, counting down.
GAAAATTTCAAAAAATCAATAAAGAGTGTTCAGCGTACACTAGATATGTGTACGAAATTTTTCACAACATTGAACTTTTTGAATTTTTTTGAAGTGATCTATGCTTCTTCCGTTGAATTTTCAGAACCCAACAGTTGACCAGAGCAAGAAGTATAGATGTCCAAGAAATGTAGATCATGAGTGCGAAGAGATGACAAAAGTTTCCCTAACTCTCTTTTCCCCAGGCAATAAAGGCTCCGTTACTCTATCAGAGGCACACCATGTCTGTGCAAAGAGTACGTGGACCCCGTCAGAGCAAACTTTCCCTACCCCTACGTACATATCTCGACACTGATTGTGGGACAACTTTTGGCTTGAACACTGTACTAATCCTCAGTGCCCCGAAGCCACGCGCGTACCGCGCGGCGGTGCCGTTCGAGTATAAATGACCTGGCGTGTCGTTCGCTCCACCGTTGAGAGCCTCTCGTACTTCTGTGGCAGAATTATTATCTACCTCATAGCTTCACCATCAATTTCTTGGCGCTTCATCTTAAATGAATTCTGTACCATCTGCGTTGGTGATTTGAAACATGTTTTCAGAGCTTTGCGTGCATGGCACAGTCGGGGCCAACATTACCCGGCTCCTTCAAGGCGATAGCGCTGGAGAACCTTTAGTCTCTGCCCACAAGTAGAAATTATTCATACTCAAGCGACGCGACAGCGCGGGTATGACTAGTGGGCGTTAAAGGCAGTGTTCACGACAATCTTCGATTCTGAGAATAATCGCTAAATCGATTGTTTGGTCCCCGGATAGAATAGAAATGACGAAGAAATCGAGAAAAACTCATCAGAGGCGCACGAAATCCTTTACTCTCACTCCGCCTCTTTACTCTCACAGGAGCTGTTCGTTGTGACAACGAAATCTTTTGTGGACTCATCCTTTGGAATTATCTACTTTTTGTTGCTCCATTTCTTCCGTCGGATCCTGTCTAATACTGTTTAGCATGAAATATTGCCCCATTTTGAATTGAGCCCATTTTTCACCGCTGAAAACCACCGACAACATGTTCATCCAACCGGACAACTAGTCCAGGCCAGAGAATAATATCCTTGAAATGTGACGTTTTAGTGCGTTTTTCGCCTTTTCTTCGTAATTTTGATAACACTTGGTGAGCAACGCATTGTTTTGAGTGGAAAACCCGGGAACAAAAATCATGGTAAACACTGCCTTTGAGTAGTGCTAATGGCTCATTATTGTTAGTACACAATAACATTGCAGTTTTCCCTTCATTTGACTGCATCGCGTACCAGGGTGAGGGTATCCACTATAAGATAAAGATAAGGAATCGGCTTTCTAAAACCCTATTGGGATGTGCAGCGCATTTGATTCAACGTCGTACTCGTAGAGGCTTGAATGGTTTTGCCTTAAATAGTGGCTTGACGAGGGCCAGCCGACTTCCCAATGACTTCCTTCATCTCCCTACATGAATCTGTTACCAATTAAAGGACCACGGAAAGTTAGTTGTTTTGTTTCACCTCGGAGAGGATCGAACCAGACCGTGCACGGCGAACAACAGCGCTTCCACTGCGCCACACGTGCTCTAGTGGATAAACACTACAGCGAAACTAAAGTGTCTATTGCAACTGCAGAGATTTGCACTGCGTGGGGGAACAGCAGAGAGCCTGGGTGAAGTACATCTTTGACCTATTGGATTAGCTTCAATTAATCCGGCCTCTTCCTTCTAGGGCAATCCTGCTACAAATCGCGGTTCACGGTTTTTTCTGTTTCTGTCCAATTTTCACCTACTTTTACAGAAAACAGAAAAAAATGGCCAAAATGGGCGGAAAACAGAAAACCTGGTTGGCACCTGGAACTCTTTGGGTTAATTGATTATTTTTGCCTTTCAATTGTCGAAAACTATCTTAATATAAGACGTTTTCGATAAACACGTCTGAATGCGAGGATCTTGCAAATAATGAATCATCATTATGGTTTGCCCAAATTGTAGTGGTGCTTCTGTTCCTCGCGCTAGAACGACCGGGAAAACGCCTTTTCAGACCGCAGAGCAATTTTCACGGGGCTGATGAATACCTGATTGAACTGAGAAACATTTGCGTTCTTGCGGCGCGCAACGTACGCATAGGCAACCAAAAAATAATTAGACAATTTTCCAACTAGCAGTGGCGATGTGCGGCGAAAAAAGACCAAGGTAGTTATATCTGCGAAAAAACATGCGCGGTTGTGTATGGTCACCTCGAAAATTCCTGTCTAGTCAATGAACTGCGTGCGATAGCTTTCTGCCAAATCGAAAGCAGCCACGGTCTTATACGCTGGAAGGGTCCAAATCGGCCACAACACGCCTTCGTTTCGACTACCAAGTCGTTTGAACAATACTTGGAGTTGCACCGAGTTTGCGCCAACGCACAATGAGGAAGTCAAAGTATCATTGCCGACTGAATGTGACTAAATTTCTCATAAATGACAGTCCGCGGTGAAGACCTTGGTAGACGTCAGAAATGTCAGAGTTGAGGAAAAACCGAAAAACAGCAGAAGCAAGCGACTTCCTTCCAAACTGATTGATTTCCAAGGTGATAATAACAAGTATGACTATTCACATCAATGTGTTGATGAATTATGAAATATGATAGGGCAAAAGCACCATTTCTAAATTTAACTTCGATCAAACATCGCACTTCGTAAGATATCTATAGGGTCATACGGTAAGTACAAAGTCACCTGTCCAGAGCAGGTCGAAATCGGTCCGCCACCTTTCAGCATCATAAACCATGTTTTCAGATTTTCGTTGCACTACGTTTGCTTGGTAGACGCTGCTGACCAACGGCCAAAACTCGTCTATGATTCAAATCAGGCTGTGTTTGAGAAAGTCATATGACATGAGTAAAGATGTTGAATTTCATGAACTTAATGGCAGCGTCCGCACAAAAAAAAACTACATTTTCTCCTCAATGCAATGCTTGAAACGAGTGGAGATAGTTGACAAACCTTGAGATCTCAGTGTTGCATATTCATGATGCTATAGCCTGTTGAAAACTGCTTCATGGTGTGAAAAGGCATTTTCCCGGTGTATCATTTAGCACGTGGAGTAGAAACGTCACGACAGGCTCCGACAGGCCGGGAAAGTCCAAAACTCTACGTTCTTTTTTTTGAGATCCTAGCTTTCAGAAGGGTGTATTGGAAGATCCTTGTTTTCGGAGATTTCTAGACAATGGAAAGGCAAAGAAATAATCAACCTAAGAAGTTAAAAGTGCTAAACCGTTTTAGACGTCCAATTTTCCGACATTTGTTTAATAAACTTGCAAAAAAAAATTCATACGATTTTCACGCGTATGCTACCTTTAAGGTTTATTCTATTGCAACTGTTAGGCCAACGTCTTGCTCCGGGTAGAATCAAAGACAAAACCAGTAATGACAAGAACAACTAAGGTGGTAACCTATTGCAAGCAGGAACATGCGCATTAGTCAATAATGCGACACCAAAAAATGAAGAAGATCATCTCCAACCATACCATGCTCCGAGTTTTGTATTTTCGGCAAACTGATTGTTTATGAAAACGTTTGAATCTGTTTTACTGAGCAGGTTTGGAGCAAAGAGAGGAAGCATGTTCTACGAATACTGGACCTGGGACTTCACAGGTTAAAAGCCTACGAGACAGTGCTGAGCTCGAATTAAGCAAGAGCGTATTCCAGAGAATAAAAGTACATAGACTATAGAAGTTCAGCTTTCAATCAAACTCAACAAATAGCAGTATAGGCTAGTACAAGCAGACGAACTTCTGGGTAATGCGTCTCCGACATGCATGCCTTTCCGTGCTTAGGAAGAGTGTAAAGTTCGTCGCGGCGACGACGACGACACGAAGGGCGCTGAGAAAAAGTTCCCGACTCGAATTCGACTGGAGAAGGCGCGCAGCGAAGCGAAGGGGTTGGAGACGGGGCAAGGAAAGATCGTGATGTAGTGGTGGGTGATGATCGATAGTGACGTCGGGTTGATGAAGCGAACCGGCCTCCTTCCATCAGCAACTTCATGAAGACGGTTGTGTTGTACACGTACCTAACCCTCTGTCTGGAGCATAACCATATTTGCAGAGTAGAACGATTTCGCTAGAATTGCACAATTCTTGAACAGTGGCGAAAAATGAACTGGAGCTGTTCTCTGATCTTCAAGCTGTGCGCTACTAAGAGTTCTGCATGCTTCTAGCAGCCATAAGATCACCTCGACTGACATGCATGTTCAGCAACTGTACGTGAAAGGTGACTCTTCAAAACGGTGCAATACGTTGCCGATAACACTCTCAATTGACAAAATCGACATATCGAACAGTCGACTCCTACTGAGACGAGAAATATAGAAAAACTAGTCACGCCATTATTTAGCGTGACAGTTATGAGAATTTTTATAGAGAAGCGCTCACATGGAATAATAGAAAAAAGTTGTTTTCGGCAATTTTCGCTGTCAATCTGAAACAGAAAATGCAGGGTGATTGGGTACAAAGTAGTGGCGCAAGTTATGTTTGCCTTTCTCCCTCCTTTCTAGTTTGAAATGCACTTTTGAAGAAAAGATTCCGACGCTACATATTTTGCAGTACTTTGGTCTACCTTCTCGTTCGTTGCAAGGATATTGTAAGGCATGAACAAAATGGATAGATTCGGAAGAAGTGCCTCGTCTCGGATGCATTGGCATCGCAAACATAAATTTTCCATTCGTAAAGAACTAAGACTATCAGAATGACTGACAGCTGATAGATTTGGTTCTAAACTACTCCGAAGAAGAAAAATAGCTCAAAAACGCTGTTCGTGGAAGTACTGATTGTCTGAGGAAAATTTCAGCTCAGTGATCAGAACCCACCAATGTCAGCTTCGAAATTTGAATTTTCCAAGTAAATTCCAAAGGGGATAGGATGTGAACGATTCAGGAGCTTCTAAAACGAGTTTTTCTGGCTTTTTCACTATTATGCTGCACCTCAAGGAATTGCCTCAGCAGAAGCAGGAGAAAAATAAGACACGGTTTTTCCGCCTGCGACGCCTACAGAAGGAAAGTTCGTGGTGTTATGCTATGCTACGTTTTGTTATGTTAAACTACGCTTGTTAGACCGATTTGCGCAGAGTTAGGTTACTTCATGTTTGGGTACTAGTATGTAGCCTTACGTAATGCTAGGTTAATGCGCGATATGTGTGTTATGTTATGCTATGCCGGTGTCCAATGTATTTATTCATCCGTGGAAGATATCCTTGCTCGAGTCAATTTTCGATCTTTTCAACCTTCTGAACTTGTCGAGTGAGGATACGTATTTCCAATGAGCACACTGTAGCCATGGCTAATTCGGTTGGAAGTTTGCGGACGTCCCGCCATAATTGACGGCCATTTTTTTTCATTTCGACGAGAAAACTACAGAAGCGTTAAAAACAGCAAGTTTTCTTCCTAGGTACCTAACAAGACGTTGAATCCAGACATTCGTGGCGGAGCCACCTCGCCACCAGTGCAATTCGACAGCTCCAAAATGACATGCGGCAGGGAATATGGATGTGTCAGCCTTTGTTGTTTTCGCTTTCCGACGGATTATATGTTCATCAGTCTCTGTCAATCAAAAGAATCATACGTATAAGGTTGTGTTGAAAACTTAAAAACATACGAGCGTGTGGAATGCACACATGCTCAACAGAATCTACTCCAATTAACCAGAAAGGTATACCGCATTCGTGCTAGAAGTGCCTTCCGCGTGATGCATCTGACGATTTCGGGTCATCGGTATAAGCGCGCTCGTAAATCTACGTCTACTCGTAAATCAAGGAAGGGAACTTAATTTCAAGTAAGGTACTAGCTTTGGAGAAGTTTTAAACAATCCCTGTGTCGCCCTTTTACCGACATAACATCGTTGCACGAACCCTGCGTTTACGCTCGCTGCACTCCGTTTAATTTTGGCCTGCTGCAGGCGGATGGCAAAGTGGTCCCGCCATGATTGTCTGCAACGGTAGACGGTGACGTCTTTTAAAGTACTGGTTCCAACGTGTTGTAATATCTAACACCAATACACTTAGAGTTCTTACTAAAAATACACTCAGGAATAACACAAACAAAATTAAGCCACAGGAAAATTGAAAAATAACACATGTTACTTCATTGAATTTTGGCAAACCTGAAACCTAGAACGCCGCAGAATGCTTATTGAAAGCACACAAGCTCCCCACTGCCTTTTTTTCGTTGCCGTTGATTGTTTAGTCTAACTCCCTCACTTAGAGCCGGTCGAAATATGGCTTATCGGGCTCATCATGTCTAAGTTTCCTTATCACTGCTATATTTCACCATGACCGGCCGCTCCGCTGCTTGCTCCGCCCGAACTCATCCGAGCGAGCTTGACTTGATATACAATACTGCTCATTAGATTTGGTGAGAATTCGCGCGAGGACGCATTTTCGCGTCTTTTGCGTCCTTTTTGATAATTCTCTTCAACTGGATAATTTCGGCTCTGAAAAAACTGTTTAACATACAGGTGAGACGAGCTATCCAGCAGTATCATGAATGCTAGGGTTTAGGCTTGAATAAAAACGTGCAGGGTGAAATTTTCAGTGTCCAATCGATTATATATAAGAAGAAGCATGCGGCTGCACTGCCCTATATGTGTACTGTACAACCATCTGAAAATCACAACACGAAGTTTCTTGTTTGAATCTAAACTCTAGCAATTATTATGTTAAAGGCAGAATTCACGATAAATTTAGACCTTAGGATTTTCGCTTGAAATTGGCCTATGGTGGCTGCCTATAAGAACGGAAAGAAAGAAAGTGCGAAAAAACGAGCGGAAACGGTCGAAATCGAGATATATTTCACAGGCACACATTTTGCATGTGGGCGAGTTTCTTTCAAGTCATGCCCCCATGGACGAGTTTCGCGCCGTTCGCTGCTGCAAGGAAATGTTTTTAGGATATTTTCCCACACTCGTTTTCAATTATCTGATTTCGGAGCGAGCTTTTCGCGATTTTAGCTTCGAAGCTCTTGAATGAGTCCCGGGGCCTACAACGTAATGTTGTTAGCGTCTTCACGAGATTTATCGTGAACCCTGCCTTCAAGGGCAGCCCTATCAAGCTGGATCCTGAATAACTTGTCAGCTCTAAAAAAAGTTGATTTTGGGTGGAGTTATTGAAGAGGACGCTAAAGACGCAGAAACGCGTCCCTGCGCGCCTTTTGACCAAACCTTACGAGTGGTAGTGTACTTATAATATTCTGTAGAGGACTGTCTGCAGAGAAATTGAAAGTCCATTTTTCAAAACTTGTGAGATATCGAAAATAGTCAATCGTGTGAGTAATCGCAAGCGATAGATCTGGATCAGGCGGTCATAGCGATAAAATGTGATAAGACTTGATCATAAACATGAAAAACTGGTCAGCATGAGAACGACCGCTCACTGACCGCGGCTCGATCGCACTCAGAGTTTCCTATATGCGCGAAATCAATTGAGTAATTGAAAAAACGTACTAGGAATGCGTGCAGCATGACCTTCTGTGTTACACATATTGAAGCAGGTATCGTCTCCTTGTAGTCAACTGCGTCTCTTCTCGGAAACAAACCACGTGAACAGCGCATGCCCGACTGCCGCATAGAACATTTTGCTCTCAAAGGGGGTGGGTTGAGTAAACACAGATATTATCAGCGAAAACTCGTAACCTGTATCTGGACGTTCCTTGAACGACGCGAACAGTCAGTCAGTGATTGTGGATAATAGGTATAAGATAACTTCGCCATTACTTTAAAGGCACAGGACACTCAAAAAATTATTTCTTAGGTTTTATCCTTATCTTGGAGAGGATCACACTCTGATCACAATGGTATTCCTGAAATCGTCCAAGACGCCCTACAAACGGAGTTATGGCTCCTTGAAAATGCCTGCATGTAGAGGGCAAAATTTTGGTGGACGAGTTGTCTCAGGCCTGTCTTTCTCTTGATTCGCAGTCGCGGTACGAGAGCAAAACAGGATGAGGAGATAGATCGGAAAGGGAGTGAAGAACGACGACTCGGTTTAAAATTATCCATTCATCTAGCCGCTATTGAGATCGAAAATCAGGATAAGGCCGGGCCTGTGGTGGTGGCTGCAGGAGGTTGGGCCTGTGGTGGTCGCTTATATCTCGCTTATTTGAAGGAATTGAAATCTCGCATTTGGCACCTGCTATACAGGAAGAGTCTTCTACACAATTACACGAAAATCTCAAAATTCATATCTGAAGGTGTACTGTGCCTTTAAGGCCGAAAATAGCCAATAGGATGATGTCAATTCCCGGAGAGCAATATTCAAGAGAGAATTGATAGAGTAAAATAGCTTCCAAGACAGAGTTGGAATCAGCATTTCTACGCGGTCAATTCTACTCATCAAATGTATATGACAAGAAAGCTGAGACCTCAACCCTCTACATGAAAGGGGCAAGCCTGCGCACCGTATGTCGTGGGACACGGAATCTCCAAAGCTGCAATGCGTTGTTCCATTACGAGCATTCACAAAAACACTAATAACATGCTTTGAATTTTTTTCGCTCCAACAAGTCCCCATTAAGAGCTTTTCGAATTGTTATTTTTCAAATTAAGTAAAAAAAAACTGACTAGTATTGTTAGTAACTCTTGGGCCTCAATAGAAAAACTGCGCAGTACATATCCTGCCCCGAGCTGCAGGATCCAAGAAGTTAAAAGCGTTTTCAAGCTTTGCAAAAAGGCATTTTCTCAGGTGTTTCAAAAAATGTTCTTGGTTTTGCTCAAAACTTGTATACAGGGTTTAATTAGAGTGCTGAAAACGAATTCGGGTTCCAGTTTCCTAAATTCTTAGGTTTACTCTAGGTAGCGGTAAGTACAGTGTCATTTAGGGGACAGCACCTACCCTAGCATTTCAAAAATCGACAAATGGTCATTAAATTCGTATTGAGCAGCCCGAATAAATCCGGCATAGAAATTTTGAGTAAACTCTGCGGCTTTGACCGAACTACCGTATACCCACGGTAATCTACCTTGAGCAGTCCAAAATCGACAAACGGACTTCAGATTCGTGTTTAGCACTCTAAATGACACCTAGAGAAACATTTCGAGCCAATTTCTATAGCAGCGTTCCGGAAGTAGTCAAAGGTCGCGTTTTGCTCATAAATTTCCCCCGATTGGAGGCTCTTCACGAATTTGGCCGAAAACTTTGGAAAAACGACAGATAAACCTTAAAGGCAGTGGTTGCGATGAAAAACGTTGTCTAAAAAACTATAAAAATCAGCTTAGATAGAAAACAGCTGAGAAATTATGAAGGTAGCGCGGTGAAAATCGTGCTAGAATTAGAGTTTCTAGGGCACAAAGATGCCAGTTCGTGCACACGTGCACAGCGCCGCAAAAAAAGATCGCAGCCTCATGCCGAGCAGTCAAAAATCATCGACATTTAGAGGAAGAAATAAATGCAAATTCATCTAGTAAAAACAGTTGAACAATGAAAGCAAGCACTTCAACCAATGTTTTTGACTAGATGTGTACATAAATCCGAGGGTTCATTGATTGAAATTCACTTTCAAGCCAGCTGATGTTCTTGATATCAGAGATCATCGCTGCCGATGATGTGGAGTGGGCTCGTTCAACATCAAAAGACAAGAAAGTTCAGGCTTCAAATTTGGCCCGAAACAGCGGTTTTTCGCGATTTTTTCTCATTGATCCTACTACTCTGAACCCAGAAAATGGTTTAGAGAGGGAAAGAAGACAAGCCTATTTTATCGCGGCCACTGCCTTTGACTAACTCTAACTATACTACTGCCAGGGGGCACGCGCCTTCATGTTACATGGCTGCCACGGGCTAGGCTTAAAAGCTCCTCATCAAAGCGGGGTAGTTGCGTAGGATGAGAGAAAAACATGTGATTGACACGGTTTTCTGCGTGAACGCCGCCTCATCCCTCGTAAAAATTATCCGGAGCTTCCATATTCTCAGCATTGCAAGTTCTATCTTGTCCATCTCTGTTGGGATCTACAACGTTCTCGCAAGCTTCAGCAATTGTAGCCTCACTATGTAAACGTCCTCACACTGTTTCCACTCCCTTTTTGCACTCTTTGCATAAGGTCTACAAATATTCGTCTTCTGCGGCAGACCGAGACCAGGAATTCGGAGTCGTTAGCGAAACTTAGACTATAGCTGAATCATCTACAGTTTTTCTCTGTTTGGTTCAGATAAAACCTAATACCTCTGGGGGCCGAAGCTCTTAGAGGAGGAAAAATATTCCAAAAAATTATACACGAATGCTATTTCTCGCTCCGAAACTTTAGGAACATAGCACACAATCTCCTCGTCATCGTTTTGAACCTCAGCACTCGAGGAGACGAAACAGTTTCAAAATCGTGCAAGCCGAAATGAAGCGTAAGGACATGGCCGAAAGTCAGTTTCAAAAAAAAGTACCCGGAACGAGGGTGCCAATCGACTAGAAATGTTATAAAAATCATTCCTAGATAGGTGAGAAAATGAATTTTTTCAAAAACTGAACTTCACCTATCCCCCTCCCCTCTGGACGGAAAAAATCGGTCAAAAATTTGAAAAAAGGTCGTCTATATACATAACCTAGTGCAAGAGTGTATGTGCAAGAGTCTATCAATGTTAGGAAATGTTAACGTCTGAAGATGAGCTCATAAAATCGATTTTGAGCCGAGTTATGGCCTTTCAAAAGTGCGGTGGTCTTACGGTGGTCCGAAAGCTCCACCGGACCATCGTGGCCGAAAACGGAAGGCAAAGATTTTTCCAATCTCTGAGGTGCTCTTCAGCTACCCATTTGGCTGAAGTTTTTCAATATCGGCAGCGCATGAAACGCTATTCATCCCCTTTGGAATGGTGAGGCCTCAGAAAATGAAAAAAAAACCTATAAAATGAAACGAGTCAGTAACGTCTACCAATGTTTCACTAAATTTTAGAGGGTCGTTTTAGCCGAAAAAATGTCCCTCTCAAAGGCACAGTCCAACCTCAGAGATAATTTTTGATATTAGGGCCCGGTCGCCGCCTATAGCAACCCTGCCAAGCGCGAAATCTCAATTCGCTCAAATAGGCGTGAAAAAGCCAGGAAAAGTCGGCCGCGCCCCCTTGAAAGACAAAATGTGTAACGCCCACTGCCAGGTTCCGACCTCAATAGGGAAGAGACGCGTGAATGATTTTATTCAAAACCTATGTTCGTCCTTTTATTCTCGGTCTGGCTTTATATTGTGACCTGCTTCAGAATGATGGCTGCGAATAACGAGAAAAAAACAGGCTCGAGACAACTCGTCCGCGAATTTCTAGCCGTTCAAAATCGAGATTTTTGAGGGGGTATAACTCCGTTCGTAGTGATTTCTGAGCGATTCTAGAGACATCATTGTGATCAGCGCGAAGTTTTCTCGAAGATAGGCAGAAAAACAAAAAAATCGATTCTGAGGATGGACTGTGTCTTCAAGGGGGGGGGGGCGGTCGTTGTTTAGGACGACCCGAACCTCGGCTGTGCCTGACCCTGCCGCCCACTCCTCTCAACAGCCACTGATCGAAACAAGCAACTGAAAATTCGACTCCAGGAAAAAAAAACAATATCCAAGTTGGGTGAATCTGCTCAATCCATACATTATGAGGAATGTCTTGATGATTTGATAATGGTATGTTTTGTAAAGTCAATTTTTCAGTTGCCTGCTTTGATCAAAAGCCATTGAGAAGAGTGGGCGGGGATTGTGCTTCACAAAGAAGTTCAGGGCCGTGTAGGGCTATTTTGGGCTCTTTTTAGCCGCTTTTTCGACATTTCTGTTGCCATAGGCTCCGAACCTTTCGAATTTCGGTGAAAACTCGGAAACGATGTTATCGTGGACACTGCCTTCAATTTCACGCCGGCAGGATCCAGACGGTCAATTTCTTTCGCACAACCAGGCTCATGTGACTCAATCAAATCTAGTCCTAGGAATAGTTATGTAGATTTACCCTAAGGAATTGTGGTTTGGTTAATGGTTATTTTATTTTAGAAAAACAGATTTGGTTTTGAATCGACCTCGGCGCAACCCCTTTTTCGAAATCTCAGTTCAGAGTGAACGCAGAAATTAGCGCTAAGGTGCATTAAAAAGAGCCCAAAAAGTTGGAATTATTGCAGCCAATCAACACAGGTCGTCGAGGTTAAGTACTAAACTTGTCAGAATTCGTACTCATGATACATTATCGAATCCTATCGAATTTTGCTCTTCCTGCACAAAAAGCGGCCAGAAGTGGCGATTGCTGATGGGATTGGTTTTTTTGGTTGGGAAATTTTTCTCAAGAGTTATTATCGATAAATATCAATCAATAATATCAATTTTTTCACCTGTTGCACAAAATACCGCAATGATTTTCGATTGTTGATTTCTCTGAGTCACTTAATTGGGAAATTCTTCTCATCATGCTAAATCGAATATTAATGATCTACAGTATCGATTTTTCACATGTTGCACAAAATGCGGCAAGGAGTGGTATTTTTATTGTTGTGGGTCGTAAGTTTCAAAAGTTGTGCTCATACGACAATATCCTTTGTTACTTAGATGTTTCATCATTCCAAAATGGAAATCATGAAGCAAAATAGAAGTCAGAAAGGGAACCTCTGAGAAAAAAATGTGAAATTTCTGAAATTTTAGCTTCCTGGCAAAAGTGACGACTTGGCGATGCTATTAAAAAGTCAAAAAAAGTTTCAAAAATAGATTTGAATATTTCAAAAAAATGATTTGGCGTCAAATAGCCTGGAGTTATAAAAAAGCTAGGAAATGAAGTGAAATAACTAAAAATATGATTTGGCTGTTCAATGGCAGACGAAGGATCGGATTTTACAAGCTTCTCCGTTTAACTTATCAAAACGAAATCAATCGCGCAACGGACAAATTAGTCATTTTTGAAATCTGTGATAAGGGAATCAGGGTAGGTCAAGATAGGTTAACGCAGCGGTCTATTCCATATCGCGCTTGATTTCGCTTTGAATAGATTAACGGAGAAGTCTGTAAAATCCTATCCTTTGTCTGCCATTGGCCACCAAATCGTATTTTCAGTTGTTTTATAATGATGGTACTGGGTTGGTTCGTTCGGTTTTTTCGAAGAACTTTATTTAAATGATTTGTTCGTTGTTTAGCAAAATTTTGGTATTCAATGGAAAGTGCTTTCTCTGCTACAAAGCTGTGTTATTAGTTTTTTCGCATTGTTTTATTTTTCCGTATTTTTCAGGCTTGGAAATGGAATACCCCTAGGGGCAAAAATCCTCACTTTCGGCACCTACTTTTCTTCATTTTTCATCGCGGTAAAAACGACCTGAGGCCACCCACTCCTTTCTTTCCCTGATATTGACGTACAGGCACCATTTCTCATCTCCCGTTACGATCCGGTTTAAAAATCGCTGTTTATACCCGCGTGTTGCTGTGTGGCGCGCTAGGTGCTGAGCAGCGACATAGGACGATTTTCTTTCTTGATTTCGTCACGTTCGAGGGGCACCCAGGTTCCGAGTTTTTCGGTAAATCCCATTGAGTGAAGATGACTGAGGATCGCCTTATGATCGCAGTTCATTTTTTCGGCCAATTCACGACTTGTTTGGCAACCATCTTCCTTCAAAAGCGCCTTAGGAAGCCCCTCATCGAATTTAGCAGGTCGTCCGCTACGAAGCGCGTCTTATAGGTCAGAGCCGCCAATTTTGGACTTCGCGACCATTTTTGGTTTTCTTAGGACACAAACTTCGCAGATGCCAGGAAATGCTGATTTTTGCCCCTTTATTCCATTTACATTCCTGAAAAATACGGGAAAATAACGCAATGCAAAAAAACCAATAACACAGTTTTGTAGAGCAGAAAAAGTTCTTCCTAATGAGTACAAACACTTTGGCTAACAACTTTTAAGCCATTTGAATAGAGCTCTCTGAAAAAAAAAACTGAACGAAGTTATTTCCCAACCCAGTACAAATCATTAAAAGACCCCTATCGGATTCACACAAGTTTCGTATACTCATTTGAGTTCATCAGTCTAGTGTAATGTAGAAACAGTAGGTTCCCCCAGGGGTGCGTTTCAAGAATATTCCCATAGCAGAAGGCTTCCATGGAAACGTAGCCACGGCCGCGTGGAAGCAATTCGCAGTTATAATTCGTAGGAAATGCACTCTAGATCGCTATTACCTGAGGTAGTCCCATATCACTTGTGATAGTGCCCTCAGTAAGGATTTCCGCTGGAGTCGGCCATTGTGTGAACTGGTTCAGTGAGCCTACCACGAAGTCGCCCAACCGACACGAAGTCGCCTAAATACCACGCCTGACATTGCGCAATATTCGGTTAGGGGTTAAAATGTGGGGTTCCAGAGCTGAGAAGCAGTGCCTTTAGAAATAATGAATCGTATGATGTTGTCAGAGAGCGCGCGAAGACGCGTTTCCGCTTCTGTTTCGCAGTTTCTAAGAAACTCGTTTCGATTTCAATTTTGAGCTGAACTCTGGGATATTCACGATTCTGGGGTTGAGTGCTATTCAATGGTGTAGACTTTCTGGGGAGAGAGAGGGTTCGTCGAGAACTCAAAGGCAGTGTTCAAGATAGAAGTCGTTTTTCTGTTTTTCCGCCTATATTGAAAACGGTCCCATGCTAATCTTAATGATGTCCCTGGAATCGTACCAGACCCCTGGTAACGGAGTTATGGCCCCTCAAAGTTCAGCTAGGGAAGCGTTGTGGACGAGTTGTCCGAGGCTTGTAACTCCCGTATTTTGCAGCCGATGTGTGCGAGGTGACCTGAGTAAAGAGAGACGTTGAGAATGAAGGGAAGAACGGGGCTTTCGATTAGAAACTATCGCTCATTTAACCACGATTTCAGGGAAACTGTTATAGGACGTGGGCAGAGTGGCCCAATGGGTTCTCAGACAAACCATCGCTCGGAGCGGGAACGGCTCCTCCCAATTATGACGTCATCGCCCGGACAGCGGCTGTGGGGCGAACTGGCACCGCGGTCCCTGTCCGGTAGGAATATCAGCGTCGGCCGCTCTCCGGTCGCTCTCAGGGCGACAGCGGTGCCATCGCCAGAGATAGAGAGACGCGGGATTGGTTGTTCTTTGAGTGATAACATGCGAGCCACGTTATCACTCAAAGAACAACCAATCCTGCGGGTATAAAAGACGGCTCGTCTCGTGTAGACGGGTAGTTGGCCTTTCGAGGCCACTCTTGAGAGGTGACCTCGGGTCACTCTCAGGAGGACAATTTTTGGCGGCCGAGGGGATCCCTCGTGGCCGTCGGTGAAGAAGGCTTCCTCATTGCGGACCATGCTGGGATGGTATCCTTGTTGCGGCCTGTGGCAGGATTAACCTCCTGGGGTGCGTTCCAAGAAGATTTCCATGGGAGGAAAACCGGTCTGATAAGATATAACGAATGATAATCGAAGAGATAGGCTCATTTCATGCGGTCTCTCAATCTATCATTGGTCGGCTCTTATCAGATTCATTTTTCCTCCCGTGGAAATCTTTTTGGAACGCACCCCTGGCCTACAGGCTGTAACAAGTACCTTATCCTCTTGAGAGGCTCAATCTTCCAGAAGAGGCGGAAGTAAAGAAAAAATAGCAGTTAGGAGAATTTCGAAAGTCGCCCGAAGAGCCACCGCAGTGCCAGTTGGGACCGAGGATCGCTTCGAGCGGGACTGCTGTCGCCCGGAGAGCGGCTGCTGTCGTCCGAATAGATGGCTAATTTTCGCTCGGAGCGGAGAGACAGCGCCGCTCGAGTAGCTCTCCGGTCCCGCTCCGAGCGATAGTTTGTCTGAGTTGGCTGGTCCACGAAATTTTCACCCACTTACCGGCCGTTTTTCATATCACTTCCGTTCGTAATCTCCTTAGAGGAACCCAAAGCTTACGTTTTAGCCAAACAACGTGCAACTTTTTCTTCGTGAACACTGCCTTTAAGATGTTTGATAGTCAGACAGGTTCCAAACTACGATATCGTGGTGAAGGGCAGAGACTAGGAACTCGCCACAGTAACGCAATTAGAAGCCTGGCCGTTGCGAAGCTTCTCAAGTCTTACACGAAACCTCAACAAAGACTATACCATTGGGTAGCTCTCAATGCCAGAATCATGAATATCGCCCTAGTTTCGCTCTAAGTTAAGTTCGGAGCAAGTTTATCAAAAAGGACGAAAAAGGCGCGAAAACGCGTCCTTACGCGCGTTCTGGCCACATCCTACAAGCGGTATTGTACTGTTCATATCGGATCTAAATTCCGTTCCGCAATGCGGACGTCCGCGCAGGCAGCACACAATGATTATTCGTGCTGAGATCACCAGGTTCCGGCACGATTACCTCTTGTTCCAGCACGATTATTGTCATGCTCCATGCAGTAGCAGCGGTTGTCTGCAACTGCGGAGCGGAATTTCTTTCCCAGGACGACAGTACCTACTTAAAAGCAGTGTTCACGATGATTTTCGTCCCTGAGTTTTTCACATAAAACAATGCGTTGGCACCCAAGTGTTATCAAATTTACGAAGAAACGGCGAGAAACACATTAAAACGTCGTATTTCAGTGACATTATTCTATAGCATGGACTAGTCCGGTTGGATGAACATGTTCATGGTGGATGTCACCGGTGTAAAATTAGGTCAATCGAAAAACGAAGAATGTTTAATGCGAAGCAGGATTATTAAGGGCTTTAAGAAAAGAACGGAGCAATAGAGAGTAGAGAATTGCAAAGGACGGGTTCATAAAAGATTTCATTGTCACAACAAACACTTCCTGTGATACTTAAAAGGTGGGATAATACTTAAGGATTTCGTGTACTTATGGTGCGTTTTTCTCGATTTTCTACGTCATTTTAGTTCTACCCAGGGGTCACTTAGTCAATATAACGAATAATCTCAAAATTGAAGATTATCGTGAACACTGCCTTTAAAGGCACAGTACATCCAGGAAATTGTTTTCCACTTTTCATGCCAATGTTGTAGACGGTCTCACGCTGATCACAGTGGTATCTTTGAAATCGTTCAAAACCCCCTACGAACGGAGTTATGCCTTCTCAAAAAAGCCTGTTATTTGAGTTCGAAAACCTGGCGGACGAGTTGTCCTAGGCCTGTATTGCCTTTCATTCGCAATCGTTGCAAGAGAGCGAGCCAGGTTTAAGAGAAGGGCCTGTAATTGACTCAAAAACGTAGACTCGGTTAAAATTTATCCATTCATCCTGCCGATATCGAGGTGGAAAATTAGGAAGGGGGTCGGGCCTGTGGTGGTCGCTTATATCTCGCTTATTTGGAGAAATTGAGTTCTCGCATTTGACAATTGCTATATAGGAAGGTTTTACAACACAATCAAATCTTTCACAAAATTGATGTTTGAGGGTGTACTGTGCCTTTAAGGCTGTCTTTTTATCCCCCTCCCCACTTCGAACAACCAACATGTATAGGTCCTTGGGGTGGAGCGAAACTTGAAGAACTATTAGGTTTCTAACGAATTTCGGGATTTCTCACGAAAATATGTTTCATCTCGTTAGTTCTTAAAGTCGCTAGTCGTCTTTAGGCGCATCACCATTCCGCGATACACAATGAATTTGAAATTCCCATGCGATTCTTTTCAGACTTCGCCGTGAAATTATCCGCCTCGTCTGCAGTGGGCTTTGCTGTCACTGACCAGACGGCCATTTCTAATTTTTTCGCCCTTTTGCATTTATATACTAGATCGTTTAGATAGTTAACTAAATTTGTGTCACGTTATGGTTCTTCAATCTGTTCTTGTAATAAACAGGTATGGTTTTCCGAAAGTACCGACCAGTTAAACAATGGGGAAAGGTTGACACGCGTGTGTTCAAAGCCATTCTCAAAGCTCGGAACAACAGGAAAATGCAGTTCTTCAATATTCCTCCTGCAGTTAAGGTTCGTCTAAAGAGATCTTCATGTGTGTGTTTGTTCTAAATATGTTGGTCCGGAGAAATAAATTTGTCTTCCAGGCTGCCGGCATTACCGTTCACAATCCCAATGATCCATCTTTCTTCACACCAATCATTGGATCTGGACAGGCTTTACCAGACTTGCGCGAGAACCATCCAGCTTTTCAAGTCCCGTCAATAGAGGTAATCAAGTTCTTTAGATCTAATTGTAAGTTCGGCGCAACCCTAGACAAATACGCTCGTATCGGTCAAAATGGACGTAGGGCTACCGTAATTCCACGCGTAAATTAAATAGCGCCGGCTGCATGGCTGCGGACTTTGTCACATATCTTACGATGATCCCCCTGTTTTCTAACCAGCATTACATTACATTTAGCCATCCAAATAGTAGTAGTGGTTTTGAGATTTAGATGTATAAGTGGGGATAGCAGTTGATGATAGAGCTAGATAGATAGTTCCATCGAAATTGTAAAGAAGTATGACTCGGTCGCGATAATGAGAGAGACACGAGTCGCATGAGATCGAAAAAATATCCGCGAAACAAATAGATTTTTCGAGTGTTATGGAACTCTTGTTCACAAAAGGATGATTTCATTCCTAGAATCTTCAAACCTTTACAACAAGAATCAACCCCGCCTGCTGATTTATGAATCTGCAAAAAAAAACAATTTTCGACAGCTCTGGGGTACTTAACGTCCGCTGGATGAAATTTACCTGGGCGTGGAGTCATATGCCAGAAAATAGTGGCTGCCGTAAGATATGCGACAAAGTCCGCAGCCATGCAGTGGTGCAATTTAATTTGCGCCCAGGATTATGGTAGCCTTGCGTCCATTTTGACCGGTACGAGCGTGCTTGTCAACCCCGGCTTGTATTCGGAGGTGCGGGGGGAGGGGGTTACCCAAACTCTTCAAACTCACCGCTCAGCTCTAAGAAATTATTTATATTTTTCCCTGGAGGGTTCTGACATGGAAATTCAAAACTTGTGGAGATGGGGGAAGATGGGAGTTGGGGGCGGGGTTATTCTCCCCGTCGGCCAATCGGCAACGTCCGAGGGATGGAGAGGCCTCCGCCGACTGGACGATGCTCCGCCAACACGTAGCTAGATGCCTCACACGGAAACAAGAGATGCCCAGGGTTTCGGAGGCATCTAGTCTAATTTTGACTCGAGAATTTACGTGAATTACGGAAAGTTTAGCCTCAGTTGGTAAAATTTTAGCTACAGCGCCCGCATATTCCACGCTTATTCTCGTTGCAGCACTCGGTCGATCGACCCGCCCAGTCCTGATCCGTTCTAGAAAGGCGATCCCAGCTGCAATCGACAGCATCGCCGTTTCTTCCCCACGGCCTGCAGCATCCCATTGGTCAAAATTATCCTCTCCATGGTCTCCCAGAGAGTGACACGGGGTCACCCTCCACGACCACCCACAAAGTGTCATTTTATCTGTGGATTGGCTGGGCCAACACTGTTTGAACGGCATCCCTGCGTTCCGCGTAGCCAGCGCGGGTTTGAGATGGCATTTCAACACAGGCTGTCGCTAAATCCGTTGATTCTCGCTACAAAATTATAGCGAGAATATACAGGTTTAGCGACAGAGAGATCAATGCATCGAATTTAGCCCTCGTTTTTACGTAGAATACGCGTAGAATTTGCACAATTGTAGCCTCAACACAAGAATATGCGGGTTTTAGCTATCGTAGCTAAAACCCGTAATTTCTCGCTACATGGAATGGGGCGGCGTTTCAGGCCACGCCCTCGGAGGCATTTAGCTACGCGTTGGCAGAGTGGAGGGAATGAACCCGCCGCGTACTACCATCACCCCCTGTACTAACGGATTATTGAATACCTCAAAGATTGATAAAACTAGTCGAAGTGGTGCCCTCTCATGGAGGATGCCGGAGTAGGTAACTTTCAGAAGCGGCTTTTTTATCTCTCTTCTTCTTCTTTGCAGCCACGTCGAGAGTTATGTCATATGTTGAGGAACTGGGCGACCAGTAATGGATTCGTTCATAGGTCCATTGTGGTCAGCGTGGTTGGTCTCTCCGGACAATTAAACAGATGTGCCGTATCGTGGCCTTGGCATCCACAGCCTGGACAAACGTCCGATTTGCTGCTGTCAATCTTGCTGACGTAAGCCATAAGCATAGTAGAGTGACCACAGCGCAGCGATGCCAGGGTGCATCTGGCCCTCCTTCCGAGGTGAGACTCGGATGTGCAGACCCGGGGCGGCGCCACTCCCAGGATGGGATTTACTGCAGCCCTTTCCAGATGACACCGTACGAATTGTGTGTGCTCCTCGGCGCAATAGACGGAGTCGTTCTTGCTGTGAATCGTGCCATCTTTGCAGACTGAGTTTGCTTGGAGCATCGGCGAATGGCTTTCTGATGTCTCTCTCCTTGACGGGGTTCAGCACTCTCCATGAGGGGTGGTTGGGTTGCCTTATGATATTGATGAAGAATTGTTGGGCCTGGAGCTGACAGTGCTCTTTTACTGGCAATAATCGTGTCTCCGCATGCAAGTGCTTGACTGGGGAACTTCTTGCACATCCGGTAGCTGTACGAAGTGCGGCATTCTGTATACGCTGCATTTTGGTCCAGGAGGCTCCTGATACCAAGTGCTGCCACACCGGTGCAGCGTACTCCAGAGCGAGCTGAAGTATGGCCTTGTAGGTCCTGATAATAGTTTCCTTGCTACTGCCCCATGATGTATCGCCCAAGGCTTTGAGCACATTAAGCTTCGCTTTGACGACGGCCTGCTTCTGCTCGGTGTTCTTGTGAAACTTGAGTGATGGATCGAGCACCAGACCGAGCAGTTTGGGAAAGCGAGCAGCAGGTAATCGATCTCCGTCCCACTCGACGTGCGGCTGGGCGCTGTGCTCTGATGGATCCGTTGTGAGTACGGATACCGACGATTTGGATGTCGAGATCTTTAGCATTTTGCGGTTGAAAAAGCTTTTCAGTGTGACCAGGTACTCATTGATCTTGGAGGCGGCCACATTTATATCTCGATCCCGACACATTCTTGTCATATCATCGGCATAGGCGACCACCTTGATATCCTGGGGAGGGCGGGCATGTCTTCGAGGTACAGACTGAAGAGAGCAGGCGATAAAACGCCGCCCTGCGGCACTCCAGCTGCAATAGGAATACTATTAGATACATGGTTCTGGAACATAACTCTGGCTCGTCTGCCCTTGATGAATGCAGATATCCAGCGTTTCTGCCACGGCGGTAATGATGACTTCTGTAAGTTGCTTGACAGAACTCCATGGTTTGTTGTGTTGAATGCCTTGGTGAGATCTAAGGCAGCAGCCACAGTTCTCTGTGGCTTCTGGGCATTGAACCCATCGATGGCAAAACTTGTAATTTCCAATAGAGCTGTCGTGGTGGAATGCAGCTTTCTGAATCCGTGCTGAAACACCTGGTTCTCATTGTGCTCTGTAAGATCCTTTACGATCAGATTTTCGGCTGCGTTTGAAAACGTGGACAGCAAGCTAATAGGTCTGTATCCCATGACTGAAGCCTGAGGCTTCCCCGGCTTGTGCAGCGGCACAACGTTAGCTGTTTTCCAATTTTGTGGGATGGTGCACGATTTGAACGAGGTGTTTATCAAATCAGTGAGAAGCGGTAGGATTTCATTCGGTATCTTCTTCAAGACAGCAGGACATATCCCGTCTGGACCAGCCGCTTTTGAATTCCGCATATCCTTTATAACCTTCTCAACTTGCGTCGAAGTGAACGCTTCGGCCGTGCTCACAAGTGGGAGGCGGCACAGCTCTCGTAGAGTCACTCTGTTCTGCGGACCACGCTTTGCACTAGTGATGAAAAAACTTCTACCGAGCGCATATGCGGCTTCTTTTCCTGATTTGAATACACCGTTGTTGAATTCGATTGTGGAGACGGTAGCAGGCGAGCTCTTACCCGAAAGCTTTCGTAATACCTTCCAAGTGGCTGGACTATCCGTCTTGAAATCCAACTGCCCGGTGAATTTTTCCCACTCTTCTTTCTTGTGCCTGTCTAAATCCTTTCTGATCTCATCGTCAAGTTCAGCAACGACGGGGTCCAGATGGTTGACCGCTCTCCTGGCATCTCTCGCCCTGATCTTATCGAGGATCTCCCTAGTGACATTTGGATAGAACGTCTTAACGCGGCCGACAGGAATAGCCGCTTTCATGGCTCTGCGGATCGCGTCAGATAAATGGCACTCTTTCTGGTGCACGTCGCCATTCAACGGGTAATTTGCCGACAGGCGAAGCGCAACTTCACTGAACAGGTTCCAGTCTGCTCGGCCTAAATTAAGATAAGAACGTTGACGAACACCAGAATAGGGAGCGAGAGAGTTGGAGAGATCGATATGGATAAAGACGGGGACATGGTCACTTGGCAAAGTGGTTGTGGTGGACCATGAACAAGAGTTAGAGAGGACCCACCTTTGGCATCCAAAGCATTGGACGCTGGTCCCATTCCAATTGACATTTCTGTCGCATGTGGCACATAGGTACTTCTTCTTCTGAGCGGGTCCAGGATTCCTTTCCACGCCGGCCCTTAGCAGGAGAATCCGAAGGAGAGACGCGGCCGGCCAGCACCTCTTCCATGACAAAAACCCTCTTCGTGGAGGGGGTGACGTCGGTTTGCATAGAGGTGATCTTCTTTCCTCCACACTGCCATGGCGTGAACGTACGACATCGCGGCAGCTTTATCTCTCCAAAGCTGTATAGCCGGCATGGATCGCACTAATACTTTGCGTTCCATATTGTGCGTTGGCGCAAACTCGGTGCGCATATTTTATAACATATGTGCACCGAGCTTGCTCCAACACAAAGTAAGGTACGCAAAGCATCCTTGCCGGCTGTAAGCTACTAGTCATCATTCTAGCGTTGACCGCTGTTCTTGAGAGGCTTGTGGGGAACTCTGAGAGTTTTGACCGAGATCTGTTTGCTTGCCGCGAAATAGCCGCCAAATAATTCTCACCGCGAAATAACTGCGTGTTGACCTAGAAATAATGCTTCCCAGGTAGGTATACGGCCAATTCCAGGGGCGTGATTAAGATGTCAACACCTCCGTCGATTCAGTTACCCAAGTTTGAGGTACTTGGACCTCGTTCAGCCTCTGGAGGCTCCGCCCAACCGCTGTTGGCCCTGGATGATGGCTCGGGGAGCCGGTGGCGGTGGAGTCCTGGCTACTTCTGGTTACCTCTCGTTATTTCTCGGCTTCTTCTTGTTCGTTTCGTGAGATGCTGCGAATTTGCTGGGAAATAGCCTACCAGGAGCCGCTGCGGAGCCTGTGGGCTATTTCACGGCAATTTCTCGGTCAAAACTCTTAGAAAAGGGGGGAGCACCCATGTTACCATGTTAGAATTTCAACCATTTCGGTTGCATATAAAATCACTGAAATCAGTTTGTCAGTGTTTAGACGCATCCCTTGTATCACGATACTCGTTGCTATCTCTTCGATGGAAGCGTTCCTATGAGTGATGGTATCGATCAGGCAGCAGTGTTGAGCAAAGCAATTGTGAGAGAGGGCTTGCCTGAAACTGTGATTCATCGCGCCGGGCATGTGGATATCACTGAGGAGCAGGTTGTTGACCGTTTGCAAATATGAACTTCATCTGTGGGTTAACTGCTTTCCTTTTTAGGTTCGTGACGCGATTCTTCACGGTGAGAAGTATGATCCTACCTTGGAGAAGCTACCGAAGCGATTCGATCCTGTTCTTTTTTGGATACGACATCCGCGAGTTTTCGGCACACCTGTTGTAAAACGGCTGTAAGTTATCAATTAGAATGCTGCAGACTTCTCCATTTATTATCCATATAGTGAGCGTTTTTTTTTAGGATTTTGTGATAACTCATAATTTGCCGTTCATCCCTTTTGGTGTGAGCAATATATGGCGCAATGCAAAGCTGATAGCGTGTGCACTGCTCTATCCTTTTCTAAAGCCCTCTTTTGCTTTCTTTCGATACTTGTTCTGCAGTCCGCAATGCGCATGGAAAGAAAAAGGGTTTATGTTGGCTTGGGACATAATTTTGTGTATTTCACCCCATCTTAACGTAGTCCGACTTGAACATAATGAAGTACCTCGCGAAGACTGATGCTAGTACTAAGGTTCGCGATTAACGTCTACATCTTTGAACTTAGCGCGGGGTAGTAAAAATTTTGGGCAATTTATTCAAAAAAAAATCCGGGGTGAACTCGTATTTTTTTGGAAAAAGGGGGTTTTCTCCAAACCACTAGGGTAGACTAAAATGAGGTACTAATAGTCAGTCGCGTGTGAGAAATACGAATTTCCAAGAATGCTTTTATTGACACAAGTTTGAATTTCTTCAAATTTGTCTTTCAAAAAAAAACTAAAATAGTTTATCATCTCGGAGATCATCAATTTGTTTTGGAACTTTGGTCAACAAGGGGGGGGAGGTCGTAGCCCCGCCGAAAATGTGCGCAACGGCCTGCTTAACCCTTGTTGTAGTAGAAAAATGACTTTGTACCTGAAACAACCCATCATGGAAGTTGGACACACCGAAAACTCACCTTATATCCATGTTCTGCGTTCCGAATCGTCCCGTGTGAGAATCTTGAATAATTCTCCATCAGGGTCCGGAGGTAAAAATTATTTGGTCGAAAATTTGGCCACAGGTCTTTTTCTGGGTGCTGAATACAAAACATTAGGTTCGTTTAGAGGTGCAACAACATCTCCTTCTTGTAACGTACAGTTTCGAGCTCAGAGCTCTTTGGAATCTGCGACCGGGCAAGGGACACTCACAGTTCTTACTACTCGTCGCAAGATGGGCATCCTCGCTAATTACTTAACCATGCTCAACTTGGACTGCTGTGAAACGGTTTCCCTTGATGGAATTTGATTCTGCTCTGCAGACTGTTGCTAAGTGAACGACGGAAATTTCGCATCTTTTTTCTCTTGAAGTTGGTCATCCAGTCGTGACGCACTGAGTATCACTACAAAAGCAGATTCGGAGGCGAAATTTATCGTGTCAGCTTAAGATAAATAATTGATTGCTGAAGTGACAAGTTTCTAAGGTGATGGCGTGGACTTATAAATGATATTGATATTCCTTTTTTTCATAAACGCGAAGTTTAGTTGAAATTTCGGCTACTGGGACATTGCATCATTACGTTCTCGGCATAGTGGCAAAGGTGCGAGGGGGCAATGATGAGGGGTGGGGAGCGCTACGCAGTTTGACTACGCACGCGACCCCTCCGCACAGAGCTCCCCATTCCTCATCATTGCTCGCTCGCCTGTGCCGCTATCTGAAGGCGTTAAACGTCTTTCTTAAAGACGAATTGACAATTCTGTATTGACCGCTGAATGGTGGGGCCTGTATTCCTCCTTGCACTCATTTTGTATGCTCTCCTCTTACCGACTACTTGATACAGTTGCAGTGTTGCTATCAGGGATGTGCGCAATAGACGTTTTGTAATTCGTTAGTTCCAACCAGTTTCGGCCAGGGTTGAGCAGCGTTGTGACTGGTCACAACGGGGGTCGTAATTTTTTTTGAAAATTTCGGGCAAAAAATGAAAATTTGGGGAGGGGTCGTAAATTTTTTGGGGGGAAAAGAGGATTTTTTCAAACCACATGGTAAGGTAGGAATAGTCAGTCGCGTGCGAGGTGTATGCATTTTCAACAATATAAAAGCAGTTTATATACAGAGAAGCTGTTTAAAAAAATTGACATTTTTGACAAAATTGACAATTAGACAGTAAATAAAGCCTTAAAAATTTTTGGTCCCGGGGGTCGTGAAATTTTGGGATTTTTTTTTGGAAAAAAAAGGAAAATGAGGGGGGTCGTAGCCGCGACAAAAATCGCCACAACGGCCTGCTCAACCCTGGTTTCGGCTGCGAAATTTCTATTGAAATGAATAGGTATTATCTGGCAGTCTCTGCTCGCCGGTATTTCCTATCAAATTTCGATTTTTTTTCAATCTTTGTTTTTCTAAGCAAAGGTCGACAATTGATAAAATAAATACTATCGTGTAGGGGCTTTCTTAAAATGCTCGACCTTGAAGTTTTTCGGCCCAAACTGCTTTGATGAGGTAGAAAAGCCCAAAGTTGCAAGATCGCAAAGTTTGCCGGAAAAAGGATCACCCTCTGCCGAAAATTCTCGTGAAATTTTCTTGCCGTCGTGTATACTTCCGCCGCCGAGCGTCGTGGCGAAGTTTATATCCTATAGCATTGATCATGCGGCGTGGCACTATCAATATCATAGCCTCTCGGCGGGGAGAGTATACACGGCCTTTCAGCCCTCACAGGGTTCAGATGTCCTGCCAAGTTCGGCAGCTCTGATGGTTTTCCTCAGAGAAAATAGAGGCACCAAGTCATGCTCGCTCAGTAGTTGAAATCTCCTCTGGTTTAGTATATAATCTGAGATCCATCAGGTCTTTTTTCGGAATGGAAAGAAGCAATAGTTACAAAATCATTAGGGCCTCTGAACGGTAGGTCACATTTAGCCGAAAGTAGACGAAGTCGAGTTGCGCCAAACCTTCGCGTCAGCATAGTATTATTGTTCAGTCGTATGGGAGTTGAGAGGAAGAATGTATATCGTTAAATTGTTTTTTTTTTCAGGAACATCATACTGAATAATCTCTCACGGTCCGTCCTTTTTGCTCAGATTCGAGCTGGAAACAACTCTCAGCACATTCGGTGTATTATTTCAGTCCGATTTTATAATAATTTGTTCATCTTTCGGATATACTCTGTCTCAAACGAGTTGGCAAGCGGAGAGTCCAAATAAGCAGCGCTCCCTCTGCGTCTCTGACTTTTTTTGGATTGCGGTGAAATAGGTGCTGCGTCGCGTACGTGATTTGTGTACGCGACGCGGCATCTGTCTTACCGTAATCCAAAAACGTCAGAGACGCAGATGGAGCGCTGCTTCTTTGGACTTCTCTTGCCAACTCGTTTGGAATAGGGTATACTTTTGTTGCATTCTAGTATTTTGCCGTGTAATTGTAACGATTGACAAGTGTACTTCCAGGCTCGATCGAGATGAACCTCTTAGCGCGACATTGCCAAATATTGGGTCCTTCGCCACAAGCCCTTTAGTACTCCGCTTTCAGCCTCATGTGACATTGCAAGGCTCGAATCCAATAACTCCATGGGCCACTCCCGAGGAAGTTGAGGAGGCAAGGTAGTGTCTCAAAAATTCTTTGCTTTATAGATTGAGATACTGTTTGATCTCTTGGCTTTCTAATTATATGAATTGTTTTTCAGCAAAGAGCCCTTGGCAGATAACACCCCTTTGTCTCCGTTGATTGATTTGGGATCTGATCATGTGTACAATGATAAAGCCGTGGTAGCACGTCCTGACGCTCCATTGTCGCTTCATGCAATACTTTGGTCGAGAGAGCAGGATCAGAAATATCCCTGGACGAAGTGAGTTGTTTTATGCGGGCTTTCGAATCAGTGTCAATCGATCACGGTCTGGTGGGACAAGGAAGTGAGTGAAAAAACTCAAAAAAAGGTGTGTCGTCGCCGTCAAATTTTCATTCTCTGTATAAAAACGAAAAAAGGCGTTTCAATAGAAGATAAACATACACTCCTAAAATCTCGTTGGTAGGATAAGGAGTGTAGCGGTAGTTGCTGAAAAAAGTTGTAGAGCTCTATTTTTCTCCTGAAAATTCGCAGTTCAAAAATTGTCGAAAAGTTTTACCGCGGAGGACGTAAAATTTTTAAATTTTATTGCAAGTTTTCAGCCTAAGGCGTCGTCTATACTCCGCCGCCGAGCTTAGCGGCCAAGTGGAATTCTATAATATCGACCGTGCTGCGCCGCATGCTCAATATCACAGAATTGCAGTGAGCCGTGCCGCTCGGCGGTGGGAATATAAACTAGGTCTGAGGATAACGTAGCTTCGTCGAGGCCCGAAACAATGGTTTGCCTGGCGGGTCGTAGGAGAACTCGGTACTGCTGGGTCGCGGCGACGGCATAATCGGTGTTTCATTGGCTGCAAACTTCAAAACAATACAGGGTTCTTTTCTCCTTCCAAAATTTAAAGGGTAGCTGGCGTTAGGGTTCCATTTTCCATGCAGAACTGGACATCAAAGTGACCTCATTTCGGCAGGGATAGGAACGCCTGAAATCGGTTCTAGACTTCTCTGTAAGAAATTTTTTTAAGAGAGCAGAATGCGGCTAACGCCCTTCTTCATACTTTTGGAGCAGCTGTGGCTGAAGCGACACGACGGCCAGCCTCGAGAAGAGATCTCAAAAAAGATCCGGTGGTAGGCTCTATTATTTTATGACAAGATTTTTTCATTTACTTGTTTTAAAATAGACTCCGTTGGGAAAAGTTAGCGCATCACAGTTGCGATTGTAGGAGTTTACCAAGAAGATCATCAAACGATTTTTTTTTCAAACGATAATTCTGAACATTTTTTTTGCTCTGTGAAATATTTTTGCTAGAATATTGTTGGATTGATTCGGCATAAGTTTCAAAAATTCCAAAATAGTCAGGTTTTTTTCCAAAAAAATTGAGAAAAAAATTTAGGTCCCAGGGATTGTAGTTTTTCCGGCAGCCGCCGGCCCGGTCGATATACTTATGAAATGGACAGAAAATAAAGAAAAACCTGGAGCCTCTCTGAGAGTTTTGCCGAGAAATAGCTCACCAGGTTCCGCAGCGGCTCCTGGTGGGCTATTTCTCGGCTTTTCACGAAATGGACAAGAAATATCCAATAGATAACCGAGAAAAACTAGAAGTAATCAAAACTAACCAAGACCCAGCCATTGCCGGCTCTCCGAGCCGACATCCGGGCCGCCAGTGATTGGGCGGGGCCCCCAGAGGCTGGGCGAGGTGCAAGTATCTCAAACTTTGGTCATTGAACCGGCGAAGGTGTTGACATCTGAATCATGCCTCTGGGATGCGTCGTATACAACCTGGGGAGCATCATTCCTCTGCTATTTCGCGGCGATCATTATCTAGCGGGTATTTCTCGGCTATTTCGTGGCGTGCATTAACTGGCAGCTATTTGGCGGCGAGCATTGTTTAGCGGGTATTTCTCGGCGATTTCGCGACGAGCATTATTTGGCGGGTATTTCGCGGCAATAATTATTTGGCGGGTATTTCTCGGCTATTTCGCGGCGAGCACTATTTATCGGGTATTTTGCGGCGTTCATTATTTAGCGGGTATTTCTCGGCTGTTTCGCGGCGAGCATTATTTTGCGGCTACTGCACGGCAAGCATGCGTTTCGCGGCTATTCATCGGCCAAAACTCTCAGAGTCTGGCGCGAGTCATAACGCCATTAACAGGATTCCATTGTTTGTAAATTTTGGAGATAGGCTGTTTCGCTATTGGGAGAGCGAGGGCTACAGCGGGCTGCATCGGGTGTTCTTCCATTCCCTCCGTTTTTAACATGTACCGACCGTGGTGGCCATAACTGGCTACGTCCGTCTGAAATTGTTTTTTCGAGCAACATTGACTGGGCCGTAACTTCTAGGGTTAAAAAGTTTGGACTTGGCTATGCACAATGCTTTCCATGTAATTCCTTCAGGTGCTGAAAGGTGTACAGCTAGTGGATGGTAAGATGGATCTCATCACGTTTCAACTGAATACACTGAATTTGAGCTCCGATGATGCAACTAAAAATGTGGTGTGGGTAGAAAAAGGTAGAGTGCATCTTGTGGACTAGGATTGGCACTTCGAAGATTGATCTTCAGGTGCTACATTTCAGCCTGTCCCTTGTACAAACCGAAGCCGTTTTATGAGCAGCTTACAGAAGTTCCACATGTAAATATGGAGACGTTCAGAAAATTTGTAGCGTTGTTATGGAATAGGTGATTTTTTGTTGGAAACTTATCAATTGTTATAGCGGAAAATTGTTTCTATTCCTTGTCTTTAGCCTAGTGGTTAGAAATTGTTACATTTTATACATAGGAATTGTTACTAATTAATGAAATTGGATAAATGTTGAGACGTAATTTTCATGTAGTATTTTAAGCGTTGTTAATACGCATAGTTTATTCGAACAATGCGTTTGTTTCGCACATTTATAACATTTTCGAGTTCCAGTTCAGTGCATGTCAGAGGGCTTCATTCTTCAGAAACACGTGCAGTTTCTTATACGGCATCTGAACGTGTTTCCAGAGCAGTACTGTTCATTGGATACTAATAGGTACGCCCATTTTTCGTTTCCTTGATACTTAATACTATCAACCTCAAGAAGTATGTTCTTTATTTACATTTCATGTCCTGATTTCATTCACCTTTGAACCTTTTTCCGTGTCTTCATCTGTTTACTTGCACCTTGTTGAGGAATTCACAATTTCTCGAAATCAGGCTGTTTAGAAAATCCGGCACAAACTCTAAGATCCCCTCAGTGCACTATGACCGAGCTGGGGGCAGCTATACTCGGTTTCCATTGAGTTGGCCGCTCTGGAGCGCAGAGAGCCGACGCTGATTCTGCGTCTCTTTTCTATGTACACAATTTCAATGTATGCAGTGCCGCTTACTGTAACCTGAGAATGGAATCTATCGTTTTATTTTCTCATTCCATTTCTTTCTCATATTCCGTAGTTGTGCTCACTGTTGCTAAATCACTTATCTTCGTGATGTTGCTTCTGCGCTTATGTAAGTTTCGTTAGTTTCTGTTGTTATTTGCGCTACGAAACATTGCACGTAAAACCATTATAATAGATAGAGGGTGCTATCACAGCCGGGGGGGGGACCATGTTATTGCACTCGTCGCGCCATATTCAGCACATCGCAACGACTCCCCTGGCGCGGCATGCACGTACGCGCCGGGTCAGGTTGAGGTTGGGCAGGGTTTGGGGCGTCGGCGCGTTTGATGGTTGCTCTGCGAGTGCTGGAGATAATCAATAATTGGTGTCTCAGCGGGTTCCGGCCGCCCCACCCTCCTAGGTATGGTTGGCGAGGGGACGATTTTGCAGTGCTACCCCAACCCCTTTTCAGCCCTCGCGCTGCAATCATCAAACGCGCCGACGCCCCAAACCTTGCCCAACCCCAATCTAATACGCCGCGTACGAGCATGCCGTTCTCGATTCTGACAGGGGAAAAACCCGAGTAGTTGTTCAAATTGCTCGGCGTCATTAGAAATGGGAGTGGCGAAGGGCGATACCGTAGTGTCCCCCTCCCCCTGCTAGCACCTGATATAGTGTTCATAGCCATCGTATCCTTTATTTTGGAGTGAAATTTATTCCCATGGATCGTGTGCTTGTGCGCACGTATGCTGCGCCTCTTTCTCCCCGTATTTTCTCGCCGTGCTTCGCTCACGAACGTAAATGAACAAAGTAAACGTGGCTCCGAAGTGGGGGATACATGGTTTGTGACATTTTCAACCCTTATTCACTACCTTAAAGGCAGTGTTCACGATAAAAATCGTTTTTCTGTTTTTCCGCCTATCTTGAAAACGGCCCCATACTGATTCCAATTATGTCTCTGAAATCGTACAAGACCTTCTGGGAACGGAGTTATGGTCCCTCAAAATTTGAGCTAAGGAAACATGGTGGACGAGTTGTCCGAGGCTTGTAACTTCCGTCTTTTGCAGCCGATCTATGCGAGCTGACCTGAGTAAAGAGAGAAGTTGAGAATGAAGGGAAGAACGGGGCTAATGATCGGAAATCATCGCTCATCTCACGATCTCGAGCTTTCATTTGTTCACGTCGGTGGGCGTGTGATGCGCTTTTGGGGTTTTCAATGCGCTCGAAGTTGCAACTTCGGGCTCTTTTGGGGCTCTTCCTGGCTCGTTTTCATGCGTTCTTTCGACGTCAACGTTACAGTGTGCCCTTCTACTACCCATTCCTGGTGGAAACTGAAACACATTTTTTATCGTGAACACTGCCTTTAACAGCGCACAATAGCTGTCAGATGCGTCAGACAAGCAGAGAACCCATCCTCGGGTACTTTCCGTAACCTAAAACAAGCAATAACAATATTCGAGATATGGAGGATGCCTGCACCAGAAGTCATCGCTACGAGTGTTACTCGGCTGTAAAACAAAGAGAATAAACAAGAGACGTGCGAAAAACAATTATAAATTTGCGCAGAAAGCTATCGATTCCTTTTTCTGATCACTATAGTGGCTCTGCGTGAATTATATATGCGTAGGGCAGAGACGCAGAATCAATGTTGCTCTCTGCGCTCGAGCTCAGAAAGGCCGGCTCGATGGAAACTGTTCCTTTTGTCACAAAAAAAAACTTCTAAGACTGAAGATTTCGCGATTTTCTAGGTTAAAAATCAGTCTTTGTGATCTCCCAAGGTTCACGAGTTTTCATCTTTCTGAAGTCAAACTTTCAGTCTCCTTCTTCTTCTTCTTCTTCTCAGCCATGAACAGAGCATCACATCAAATACGTAGGAAGCTAGCCACCTCACACGGCTTGTACCATAGATCTCGAGCAGATAACATTGTAGGTCTGGCCGGACATGAAAATAGATGCAATGAATCATGTCTAGCACATTCACAATCAGGGCATCTATCAGGGAATGACTGATTAGTCCGATGGGCGTAGGCCTTTAGATATGTGAAGTGGCCGCATCGCAGACCAGCGAGGATTGTTCGGGTGCGTCTCGGTAGATCGGCTTCGCTGTCGTCGACTCGTGGGGTACACCGCCATAAATTGAATTAGGCCGAGCATCAGACAGGTACTCTGCCACAAATCGCGTATGCTGAGCCATCTGGAGCCTTCTGCGGGAGAGCTCGGATGTAGCCCAGCGTTGTTGATCGACAGCAGACAGGGAAGCATTGAGCAGCGTGCGTATGTTTCTTGATTGGGGGCCGGACGACAGGAGGTGGTAGTTTGGATGGGTCGGGCTATGAGAAACTGCTGAGACTGGAGTTAGCAGTGCTGTTTTACAGGGAGTAGGCCGGTTTCTTGATGAAGATGCGGAATAGGCGTCACGTGTGACATCCAGTAATAAGCCTGAGGGCAGTATTATGTGCTCTCTGCAACTTGCTCCAAGAGGATTCAGAGAGATGTCGGGTCCAAATGGGGGCGTCATATTCCAAGACCGGCTGGACCATGGCTCTATAAGTCGTACGTAGTACATCTTTCGTGCTGCCCCACGAGGTTCCAGCCAAGGCGCTAAGAATGTTGTTGCGCGAGTTGGTAGCGGCAGCTCGTATACGCGTGTTCTCATGGAATCGTAAAGAGGGGTCCAGGAAAACTCCCAATAGTCGAGGATGCTTAGACAGTGGCAGCTCGTGACCATCCCAGACGACTTTGGGATGTAGTCGATGTTCGATAGTAGCTGTTGTACATAGTGTAGCACTTGATTTGGAGGCAGAGACAGTCAGCGACTTCGATTTAAGAGACACTGCCAGGGTCCGTAAGTAGCCATTCATGGCAGCAGTGGCTCGATCGATAACTGAGTCCGTGCGAACGATTGTGATGTCATCGGCGTACAGGCACAGATGAATGCCAGTTGGTGGCTCAGGAATATCAGACAGAAACAGCGAAAACAGGCTCGTGGATAAAACCCCGCCTTGCGGGACACCGGCTTTCAAAGGGACCGAAGGCGACAGCTGTCCGTCGAACTTTACACGAATCGACCGGTTCTTGACAGAGCTATTAATCCATCTTTTAGACCAACTGGGCATATCCGATTCCAGTATGGATTTCGATAGAAGCGGGATACTGACGCTATCAAACGCAGCCGTGAGATCAATAGCAACGACGAGGCTTCTACCAGCCGGAGCCTTGCGATTAAATCCAGCAATGATATGCTCGGTGATTGATGTCAGGGCAGTGATGGTCGAATGCTCCTTCTTGAAACCATGCTGGTGAGTGTTGTGCTGCAACGCGTTTTGGAGGAGCGGATTGACTTTTTCCGCAAGCTTGGCAAGGGGGGAGAGAAGGGAAATGGGGCGGTGGGAGGCAGCCTTATCCTGCGGTTTGCCTGGCTTGGCAATGGGGATGACTACAGCTTGTTTCTAGCGGGCCGGAATAACACCAGAACTGAATGACGAATGAATAAGATCAGAGAGCAGATCGTAATAGGGATCAGGAATATGTTTGAGATGAACAGCCGAAACAGTCTCTTCCCCTATCTAGCCACCCCGTAGGGTCAGTACTCCACTGGGCTCTAATCAAATATAAGTCAGTGAATTCTGTCTTGTCAACATGACTCCTGATTAAGTGCGGTATACCAGGGGTGTGCGTTAATGAAAAAAAAATTTTCGTTAACCGTTAATCGTTAATTTTTGAAAAAAAAACCGCGTTAATCCTTAATGCGTTAACACGTTAATTTTGCATTTCGTTAACAATTTTGAAAACATTACCTGACCACCACGAAAATCGATAAATAACCAGACGTCCAAAAAAAAACATGAAACACGTTCCATACTAAACACCGCAGTCAGTACACTCCAAACTTGGAAATCATCTTCATGGATTATTAATACTATCAGCCAGAACAATAAACGAATACTCTTCAAGAATAGGAGTCCTGACATGCAAAAAAGCATAGATGGATGGAACATTAACGAAATAAAAATTAACGTGATTTCGGGACTTCTTCGTTAACCGTTAATCGTTAATTTTTGAAAAAAAAACCGCGTTAACCCGTTAACTCGTTAACGTTATTAACGCAGCCCTGCGGTATACCATTTGAAAGCTCGCCCTTTAGCATCTGAGCTTTATCGCTGCTCGGAAAACTTGGCCTCAGAGTCTCACTTAGAAGCGTAGAAGTACTTTCGGGTACCCGATAGCTTTGTATAGTGGAGTCCACCAAGAGTGTCTCATTTACTTATCAATAAGAAGCGGTCGGCTGGGGATCAATGTGCATGAATCCCATACCACCACGCTCAATACCGATTGAGCGAGAGCGGTTGTGCTGCAACGAGTTTCATGTTCACTGATCTCCAATCGACCGCTTCTCGTTGATGAGTAAATGAGACCTTCTTATTGGACCTCACTATATGCTCTTTGTTCTCTTAGTTTCGTCCGTTAGAGCTGTTTCAGATCATGGAGCGTTTGAACTTTCTGAAGGCTGGATTATCTCTTTAAAACAAGTCCACGGAGTTTATACAATATTGCCAAGTCGATATTCCTTGGAAATTTCCCAGAAGTGACAGCTCGTATCACATTCCAGTTATTGTTTCATTTGTTGCACAACAATGAGGTTTTGTGAAGGTATACATGGAGAAACATATCATCAACACAACCAAAACGTCATGATAACGAGAGCTCTCCAACCGCTCACTCCGGATGGCCAGTGAAACTTCTAGGTCTTAGTTTTTAGCAGATGAAATTTTAGAACGAGTGGAATTCACTTGGGATAGAGTTAATCGCGCTGAGACTTTCAAACGTGGAAAATGTTTTGTTGGTAAAGAGATATTCTCTGCAATTATCCAAGTTCATAGATAAGCTCTATTGGCGATGCATCTCCTTACCAAAGTTATTTTGACTAGAGAGACCGTTTTAAATGCGATTTTTACGATTTTTTTTCAAAAAAGGTCGATTTTCGAGAAAAATGATCACTGTTAAAATACTGAAGTATCGAAATTGGTGCTTTAGAATCGGTGGATAAGGAAGCTATGACAAAAACTGCTATTCCTGAAAGAAAATCTGGCAAGTGCGAAATTTGCTTCAATTAGTGAATTTCGCGAACCCGTTTGGTACTATACTCTAGCCTTCACAGTTAAGCCTAGTTTTGACTGCAGGTGGTCGCTGCGGCCATGCGAGGGACAACTGTTCCTTTTTCATCGCGCGTAATGGAAAGCCGCTCCAATTGTGATAGCTTCGTGGCAAACGTCCTACATCGCTGGGTCGCGGCGACGAAATCCTATGTTTTACTGCATCGCTGCTTGAAGAGCGATTCTCAATGGTCGCTGATCATCGCTCCATCGCTGCCATCATGGCAGCGATGGAGCGATTGCCAGCTAATGACACGTTTCGTCTATCGAACGTTGACCCTTTTACATGAAAAGATAAGTGTTTACGAGTTGAAACGTGTTATTGATGACTACCAGCCCTTAATTTCGCTGATTGATTGAATTTTTTCGATCATCCATGAGGCTTTGCACTATGAACAGAATCGCTGCGATGAAAAACAGCAGCGATGCAGTCAAAACATGGCTTTAGGGGGGTCCACACTCTCAAGCAGTCTACGGTACCCAAAACTCTTCCCATTTTCTAATGTTAAACAGGTCAGGCTTTTCGAGTATTCATAAACACCTTCAGATAGAGGAAGATATGTGTTTTTGAATGATGAACACTTAATGGAAAGATCACACATTTTTGGCAATATTCGCTGATCTACGTTTGATGCAGGGCTTTTCCAACTGTTGCTTTCATTTGAGCACTTTGTTGTTTCCAGGGCAACATTGCTATTTTTTGCTATATCTGCTCTTGATCTCTTGGGTGAATTGGATAAACTTCTAACTGAAGAACGTAGGAAATCATTTATCGACTGGATCTATAAGCTGCAGGTTTCCGGGCCAGGTTAGTGAATGACAGTCCTCTTTTTTTTTGAAGAGAGAGCGGACCACACTGTGCATAATCTGTTTTTTTCTTCTCCGTCGAAGTCTTCCACACATGTTTTTCACGGTCTTCAAATGCTTTTATGTGATCATCTCGTTCATTTTGATTTTCGTTGAAATGATGTTTGCTCGAATAACATCCATACTATCATTCGATCAACCTCACGTTGTCTTTGTAGTTTCCGTTTGTGTCTAAATGAGTGCTCTGTACTGTGAACCAAAGCTGCGCGACTTCGGTTTGGCCGACGCTGGATGGCGCGGTTTCGGTGGAATTTTGACTGATCCGAGATCGGGTGATGACATCCCGCAGTATAATCTGGCAGCCTTTTGGAAGAGATCCGTCGCTCCGACCTTCACTGGCTATGTTGAGCAGATTCTCCCGTGCACCTCATCAGAGGTCAGTGTTGTCTTTTTTCTACTCTGGTGGCAATATATCGGGTATCCTACCTACCTAAGGTACCTAAGGTATAACAACTTGGCAAATGACCGTTTACAACGAAATTCGAACCTGTTATTGTAGTTGCAATAACGTCACAAAATCTGTGTTCGAAGCTGCTTCAGACTTCTTTGAACCGAGATATGTGGGTTTCATCAGGCTAAAAGGGAACGGTGCCCATCAGGCAGTTTCAAGGTTGTTCAGAAAAACTGCCTCCTATTTGGCGTGGGCCTTGTTTTTTCGAGTAATTCGGGGTCCTAAAAACGAATGTGGAGATCCTGTTTGGATATTCTGCGGTATTCTGTAGGTTACGGTAGATAAGATGCTATTCAGCTGGCGTAACCTATGGTCGATCACTAGTCGAGAGATCGCCGCGTCGAACACACGTGGCCCGCTCGGAAGCGAGGAGGTAATGATCCTATCATTACCTCCTCGCTTGCGTGCGTGCCACGTGTGTTCGACACGGCGATATCTCGACCAGTGATCGAGGATACCTTAGTATTTGGAAAATCGATGAATGGACCTCAAAATGGTGTTCAGCTTCCCCAAATGAGCTCTATGGTGATGTTTTAATCAACTCTGAGACTCTGAACATCTACTGTTTACCCACCGTTACATGACCATACTCGATAAGGTGGCTGCAGATCATGTTGAGTACCCGAGATATCTGTTCAGAGAGGTTCGGAGACGAACCTCTTATTGCGGTTATTTGCCTTCGGTTGGAGACACCGAACCAAACCGGTCGTCGTTTCTCGAAAATTAACAAATGGATCTCAATTTCGTGTTCAGGATTCCGAATAATCCCCTGATAAGAAGTTTTGAACCTAATCCGAAACAGTTTTCCTGAATACACTGAAATCTGCATCTTACCTTAGTGCTCAGCTAAAGAGCTTCCCCCATTACTCGGTTTAGATCTAGTCTTCAGCAGCTACAAACAGGGTTGAATGCATTGAAGGTACATCAAGTGGTATTAGCTTTTTAAAAACGGCCACTTTGTCCACCTGTGATGCATTGGTCAGGAAAATGGCGCTTATTGAATGGTCCCAAAATTGGTAGTTAGGGAGCCAAACTTGTTCAGAAAAAAAAACACTGTATGGAGTATATTGCACGTTCGACTTTCCATAAATTTCGGCATACTTGTGATCGATCATTCAAGGAGATGGCTATTTCGGAAGTCCTGTACATTGCCGCCACTCCGATATGTTTCATAATGCTCGTGCACTCAGGCTTTCCCACGACGTCCTCCTGGAAGCTTCCGCTGTGACGTGGATAGCAGTGTGCTAAAAGACGTCAATCTTCTGGCCGCTTCTAAACGAAGAAAGGATAAAATCGTTATATGGAAAGTAACTGAACGTTCTAGTCAGCAAACTGTAGAAGAGTTTAAGGTTAAGGTGGGTGGGTTAGATTTCGGTCTCCAAGATGTAAGACATCGCCTTTGTGTAGTAAGGAATCCATGCATGCTTCATTCAGGTCAAAGATGGGGTTCTATCGGCCAAAGAGAAAGTTCGTCATGAGATAGATATGGGCGAGGCTGTACTCGAGGTGCGAGTCAGTGGCGTGCACGACAGAGATATATGGGTCCGATGTAAGCGCCATCTGAGCATGGTCAATGCGAGAAGTGGTGAAGTGAATCGAGTTTTTAGGGTACGTGAATTTTGTGTTTTGATGAACTGCGTCGGAGTCTCTGATTCGTTGCTTTAACTCAGTTGTTGTCCAGTGTTCTGTCTTTTTCAATGTTTTCGCGACTGTCGTGCTTGAAGAGAGAAAACTCACCGTATATCTAATCAACGAAAGTACATAATTTATGGAAGAATGACAGTTTTTATAATGCGTTTTTTGGTGAAATTTGCAAAACTAATCGAAAAAGATTTCTTTTCCACGGCGGAATAAAGCTTCCTGTTGTGAAGGGAATCGATTTGTTTTTTCGTCAAAAACTGGAAGATGTGGAGCATATATCGTTTTAACCCAGCTGTGTTTTAGTCGTGGTCAACATCAGAATTTTTCGTTTTTCAGAATTCGGTGCGTTGTTTTGAAGAGAACCCCCTCCTACCTGGGGAAGTCACCTTGTGTGATGCGACTGGTATGGTATGGAGTGGGCCGATAGGCTCGAACTTGTCGAGGACGAAGAGCTTCTCGAATGATATTCAGGTATAAAACATGCTTGCCAGGTCTCTGGATTTCTGGATTTCATTTTGCGAATCTGTTGTTCCAGGCTTTTTCGCATAGCGATCATCCCCGAGTGATTTTCGCTTCATCCAGCTACGAGGTTCGCACTTTTGATCTTCGACTAGACAGTGCAGCTGGTGGCACGGTTTTGTTCGAGGTTCCGGATTTGGCCAAAAAGGTGAGAGATTTGGCTAGAGAAAAGTAGCTCCCTCTAATTGGTGGGCGTGAACGGTAATTTAAGTACCAGTAAATTATCAGAAAAAAAACGACTAGGCTCAATTTTTGAGTTCTGAGCATACAGCGCGTTTCCTGACCTTACGGGCACCCTTGGAATTGACATTGTTGAGAGATCGAAAACTTAACCTAGACAACCTTTGTGTTCTTCTAGTGGCTTTTTAAAATCGTGCGAGCGCTTGCGGAAATTAATTTTAATTCGAAAAAAAGGCGATATTATTTAGCTTTTAAGGCCACTCAATCTTCCACAATCCTTAGCGGGCTTAAGAAGTCATCGAGGCGCGTTCTACCTAAGGTCGGGTCCTAACCTCCATCGCGTGCCCAAAGGATCACATGACATTCATGAGCATCGATCGACATCGCGCTGCGCGTCGATCCATGCATGCCATCGCGTCGCTCTGCAACTGAAGTATAAACCTGGCCCAAGTCTGCTTTGAGATTGTGACCAAAGCTGGTCCTTGCTTATTAAATTGTGGTCCCCAGCCATTTTGGGTCAAGCGCACTTTCGATGATTCGCCGAAACCTTGCTCACCGCGAGTGGTACATCGTATGTTTTACACAAGGCTGGATCAAGATTGTATGAGGGCTACGTCATAGTATGGATATTATGCGACCTGAGCACTTGTCACGTTGAACAGTCAGTGGATACTGATCTTGTCTTGCTTTAAGACATGCTTTTCTTATTTAGGAAACGTTATTAGGGACAATGAGTGCGACTGCGAAGTCTTGAAACTGCAATCTCTCATAAGGGAAGTATATAAAGCATCCACGGAAACGAATTGTATTGTATCTCTTGGACCTCTGTAGCTAAACGTCGTAGTATCTCGTCTCAAGCTGCTGGTTCCAACAAGTTATGAACGTTTTGGAAGCTTCGCGGAAGGGTGCGGGTACCCAACGGGGAATTTTCGGGGTGTTTTGTAAAAAAAAATCGGATTCGGCTCAAAACGTGTGATGGTTATATAAGGTACTGTAGACGATTTTGGGATCTCGTTTGTCGAAATTGTGAGCTTTCCTGTTGGTTACGGTGGATACCATGTCATCTAGAGGGGCGAAACCTTCTACCGTATACCCACTGTAATCTACCGCTATTTGTCATTAATCGATAAACGGACCTCAATTTCGCTTTGAGCGCTTTAAAAGATCGCAGAGAAAGATTTGAGCTACATCTACCGTAACGTCGTGCGGTTCCGACCCTCATTCCTCTGAAGAACATGATAGAAAGGTTTATGTGGCTAATAGATAGCACTATGGAACAAATTTTCACTTTTTTCTGTTCCTGGGTTGAAATTGTGTTTTCTCAACCCGTTAGGTCTAAAACAGACAGGAAATTGCTGTTATTCCTGGGGAACTTCGCTTTTCACTAGGGCAATGAAATTTGGAAAACCGCGTATTTATGTAAGACAATTTTTGTTCTTGGCTTCTAAGTGTCATATTTCAATTGTTTATGTCTAATGTATGTGAAAAATGACTTCATTAAGCACGAACTTTGCTTACACGACGACAGCACGAAGAAAACTCGTTTTTTTGTTGTTGTGAAAATAGAAAGATTTTTTATCCATTTTCGGCCTTATGATCACGTAAAAACAAAAAAATGCACAAGTAATGAACAAACACGGTCGGAAACCGTTTAACAAGGTTCAGAAATGTGTAGACTTTCTAGATTTACGATTGTACTGTGAAGCAGTTTTTTGAAGTTGCACCAAAATATATTCCACCCTCATGGTTTCGTTATGTTGTCTCTGGTAACGACGTTCAAATTCCAATATATATTGATGGAAGGGCTCGCCTTGCTCGTTGAATTTGTCAAGTTGCGAATCAATGATATGGACTTTCAGAGATACTCTGCATCCCATTTAGGCGTAATTCTTTATGAGAGTGCACCAACTCCACATAGCTTTCAGCTTTGTGATCACCTAGGAAGCTCTGAACAACTGCAACGAAATCGCTTCAAGCCGTTCTCTCCTTCCTGTTCAACAGCTTTGCGAAATCCTCGTATTTCATGATCCTCTTGATCTGTGGTCCGACGAATATACCAGCCCTGACCGTAGCCTCGGACAGAGTTGTTACCTAGGACAGTATAACAAAAACATGATGGGGGA
Source organism: Aplectana chamaeleonis (assembly GCA_029168955.1). Classification (NCBI taxonomy): domain Eukaryota; kingdom Metazoa; phylum Nematoda; class Chromadorea; order Rhabditida; family Cosmocercidae; genus Aplectana; species Aplectana chamaeleonis. The sequence goes on along the minus strand of JAPDOI010001150.1, from coordinate 87,453 downwards.
CTACATTTGGGTGCAACGTCGAGAGAGTAATTCACAGTACAATCGTAAATATAGAAAATCTACACATTTCTGAACCATGTTGAGTGGTTTCCGACTGTGTTTGTCGACTCAATGTTCATTTTTTGTTTTTACCTGTTTATAATGCCGAGAATGAATAAAAATCTTTCTATTTTCACAAAAAATGGGTTTTCCTCGTGCTGTCGTAGTGTAAGCGAAGTTTGTTCTCAATGAAGTCATTTTTTCACATACTTTGGTCATGAGAAATCGAAATATAACACTTAGAAGCCAGGAACAAAAATCGTGTCACATAGTGTAGTTTGCTTCATCCATAGAACTGAAAACGACCATATAGGAGGCGAATAACAGCAACGGGTCATAACCAATCGACAACTTCACGACGTATGGGCCTCGTTTACTTCTTTAATTCGCTTAAAGTATGGCAGAATCAATAGACTCCTCAAGATCAGTGGTTTTGCCCTTATCTGAAAAAGTTTTAGCATGATTTTCAAATTACTTTAATTCTGAAAAATTGCAATAAAGTAAATCGAAGACTGGACATGGAGACGAAAGCTTACACTTTGCCTTTTTGTTCTTACTCACCATCTGAAAATCGTTAGATTTGCCTTGCACTAGTTTTTTTTTTCTCAGAAAAGGCCAGTTTTTCTTTGGATCGTCTGGGTATGAAACGCACTGTACAGCTTCTCTCCGATTTCTCAAGCCACTCCACGTGGTCCAAGTAAGCTGCGGATGATTAGAGAAATGCAGAAATGTCATAGTCGTTTACAAGAATCTTAATATGTTCAACGCTGCTGCCTACGTGGACCAGGTGGACCGGCTTCAACAATTGGGGAAACGCTGTACTTGTGGTGCCATTCCTGTTGTGGAGGAATGCATAGACGCCTGAAGAGCTTAAAGGCGGTGTTCACGATAGATTTCACTTCCAATATCTCAGTTTACGGAAGTTCTGGTGCCCTAAACAGCAAGGCATCCTTTAAAAAGACGCGGTAACCGTGTTTTTGAGCCAAAATAGGCCCTCTCTTGTTTACGTTGATTTTGGAACGTCGGTGGGACCCAAATGCGCAATCGCATTTGGGTCCCACACACTTTCTAAGGCGTCCGGCGCACTCTGTTTTGGGTCCAGCACACTTTCTACGGCGTCCGGCGCACTCTACCTTGGGTCCCGCACACTTTCTACGGCGTCCGGCGCACTCTACCTTGGGTCCCGCACACTTTCTTCGTCGTCCGGCGCAATCGCATTTGGGGTCCCACACACTTTCTACGGCGTGCGGCGCACTCTACCTTGGGTCCCGCACACTTTCTTCGGCGTCCGGCGCAATCACATTTGGGTCCCGCACAGTTTCTACGGCGTCCTGCGCACTCCAACTTGGGTCCCGCACACTTTCTATTGCGTCCTGCGCACTCCCACTTGGGTCCCGCACACTGTTTATGGCGTCCGGCGCTCTATCAGTGCGATCAGGAGATCAGCTCAGTTATCAGCCCTTCTTTGACTTAATCAATGGGAGCCTAGAATCCTTCTCGCCTATCATTTCACTGTGGAAAGTCAACGAGTATGATCATCGTGAACGCTGCCTTTAAGTGAGCTCCTTAATAGGGAATATGAAATGAAAAACTAGAAACCATAAGTTCGACTATTGTGAGCTGTTTATTGAGTGAACATCATTTCAGGGTCCATTAGATCGTGCCCTGTATGTCCCCGAACGATGCATGGACCGGCCAGCCATTTGTCATCTTCGATCGTTGCCGGAGCGTCCACATAACTTCCTAGTGGTGACATCGCATTGTGCATATCTATGTGACGATCGTTTTTCGAATAATGCGGTTCTAACCCTTCCACACACAATACCATATGGTGCCCATGTTCTACTCGCAACAGCACCTGCATTCGATCCTGTGAGAACCGGGCAGGTATTCTCTGTCTACTTTATGGATCATTTACTCACGGACATATCGGTGTTGCGACTTTACAACCATGAATGCGAGTTGTGGTCGTCAGTGCTGCCGATTCACTCAGCTGGGCATTATTTGGACTATGAGAAGGTGATGAAGCCATCAGCACAGCTCCATAGAGCACGTGTTCCTCGAGATCCGGTAATGGGAATGGCAGTTGTGCAAGGATATGAAGATGACTGTGGAAGGTCGGCCGAGTACTTGCTGAGAACCTTGAGCGATGGAAGTGTGTGGTATCAGATCATGCGATATGGTAGAATCAGTGCAGCAGAAGAGACACAGTTTTGGACCGCAAGTCGAAAGCGGGTTGAGAAATCACGTGAGACAATGAACAGAGAAGAGGGTTACGTTCACCAAATTCCCGAAGACATGCGCCATCCTATTTCCGACCTATGCACGGTTGTTGATGTGGATTTCGATGATGAAGAAGTGCCAGATATACAACGAGTACTATTGGATCCCATGAGAAAGCAATTGTCTGACGAGTGCAAGCCTCTGGAATTATTGCAGCCTTCTCATCCGGAGGCAGTTCTGCCCTCGATCATAGACAGTGTTTGGAAGGAGTCTATGGGAAAAATGCATGCTTATAGAGATAAGGGGTTCAACCAGTCCTTAGTGGACGAAAGTTGACGAATTTAAGATTTAGCGACGGCGCTTTTGGACATGTTTGACGGCTGTCTTTCCACCCGTGGTTCATAGTTGATAGATGTCAACAGTCTTTTTATGTCGGCTTTTTGCATCCATTTGTTTGTACAGTGGAATGGCTAGGGTCTAGCGCATGTTTTGATCAAATTAATGTATTATTTTTAATCTGCTTCGCCCGTGAATGAGACTCTGGCCGGTAGTAAAGCCCTGAAATGCCAATTACGAGCTTTTTCCGACCAGCAAATATGAAAAAACGAGAGAGTGCATGATAGAGATGAGGACTCAAATTCCATCTTGTTCCTAGCGTTTGTCCCACGTTTATGTAGAGTCTCCTTGTATTGTTCTTGTCCTCTACGTATTTCTGTCAGCTGCGCCTCTCAGAGTGAGGCGTGCTTCAGCCATGTCGGTTTCTACGCGGTCTAGCCAGCGTGTTTCCGGTCTCCTTCGTGGCCTAACACCGGCCTTGAGTGCCGTTTTGGCCACGGAACTAGCATCTCTTCGCTGAACATGATCAAACCAGCTCAGGCGCTATTCATACTTCTCAATGTCGGCGCGTCACGCGCGGGCGTGTCGTTAGGGTATGAGTGGTATAACGCCACACCAGGGAGGGGACCACCTTTTCAAAAATTTAATTATTAATCAATCATCAATTTCATTGCGTTCTACCATAATTCTAGCGCTATTCTCTGCTACCATGATAGGGAACGCGTGTACAGATTTTGTTTGCTTGACTAAGTTACGGGCCTTTTTAATCCGATTCGCCATAGCGTCGCCGCTGGAGTGTGCGTAGCCTCCGCAAGCGCGTTACGCGCGTGAGGCTCTGGCGTTGAGGAGTATGAATGGCGCCTCAGACGGGCTCTCTTCATCATTCCAGGTTTTCTTCGAACTCAGAAGATGGCACTCAATGTGTTTTGTGTGTGGGCCGGTCTTTCAGAGTTGTATCCAATGACAATTTGAGAATCCTCATCTCCATGGTGTTCAGGGACTGTTCGACGGCTTCAATAGTTGGCCAGCATTCACTAGCGTGGAGGGCGACCTGTCGCACTACCGTCCTGTAAATTCTTGATTTGAAATGGAGTGCAATCTTCTTGCCGTACATCACGCCCGTAGTTGCTCCTCATTTCATCCACGCGGCCTTTACTCGCCCCTCAGCTTCCGATAACACATCGTCCTAACTTTGGACTATTAGGACCTGAATTCTTGTATTCGGAAAGCAATTGTTGAAAAAGTTAGGGTTGAGATTCCTTGGCTCGTTTTTATCACATCTACTAGATCCTTGAAAATTTCAGGTTCAACTAGGGGCTTGTGTATTCGTGTAGTTTGTAACCCGGTTTGTTTCAAGAAATCAGCCTTCCGTGGTTCTTAATGTGGGGCTCAGGGTCTACAGTTGCACCTTTTCTTACGCTGGCTACGCTGCAAAGAACACCACAACTTCGGCTATGGGGTAACATAAGCTAGCTTGAAGAAAAAGGCATCTCTTGCCTATAGACCATAGTTCTCTATTCAATTATTTTTTCTTTCTAAGTTTTGCTTATAAGGGTACGTTACCTGTGCGTTTTTGTTTGTTTGATTCCCAGTCAACTTTTATGTTGCTGAGTGTTCTGTGTATTGTACATAAATTTTTTCTCGACAGTGTTCTGTTATTCTTGTCGGCATTGTGGTCCGCATTTCTCTCTTTGATTACACAGTTTTTTTTGATAATCTTGTCAAATCTTCAATCATGAATTTGCTCGTTAGGGAAATTCTGCGGCTTCCGAGGATGTGTGGGTTTGGCGTCGGAAGGTCATGCCGAAGTTTACAATTCTGCAAATTTAGCTCAGACGTACAGGTACGGTATTCATACAGTTGTGAGATTTCGTATAAATCGGGGGTAAAGATTGAAAAGGAAAAAAATGTTTTTCTCAAAAAAAATTCGTATTGTTTAAGTGCCCTTCTATCTCTGGCAATATTGGGTGACGATTTTGAACGGGTCGATAAGGAGGCAGTGCTTCAGACGTTGAGAAAATCTCAAAAGGAGGATGGAAGGTGTAGTCGTGAATTCGACATTCAGATTTTCTGGTCATGCTTATAATTGAATGATTGCAGCTTCTGGAGTGAAGGACGAGAGTCGGAGAGCGATATGAGATTTGTATTCTGTGCTGTTGCAATATGTCATATTCTGAAGGACTTTTCTTGCATTAATTTTTCGTCGCTAAAAAAATTTATACGAAGTAGTTTGAATTATGATGGTGGAATCGGGCAGGGCCCTGGAGATGAGAGCCACGGTAGTTTTTTTTGTTTCTAAAGCTGAATTTGAGCTCAGGATTCGATTCGGGCCGTTTTAGATTCGAATGTTTTCAGGTGGCTCTACGTTTTGTGCAATCGCGTCGTTGTCTCTAGCTAATAGATTATGGGATGAATCGGTTCTATCAAAAAAGGAAATTGACCGATTAGTGAAGTGGGCGTTATGGAAGCAAGACGAAGGTTTCCATGGACGGGCTCATAAAGCGGATGATAGTTGTTATGCATTTTGGATAGGTGCTGCCTTAGAGGTGGGCGTCGTTGAGTTCCAGTTTAGGAGGTCGTTACCTACATCGTGTGCTTACAGATTTTAAATGCAAATCATCTAATGGATCAGGAAAAGTTGCGGGCTTTCCTTCTGACGGCGCAACATCAGTTTATGGGTGGATTCTGTAAGATTCCAGAAGAGTCAGGATTTCCTGGTACGTTTACGGGTGCTTCAGAAGGTATGCCCGCCTTGTGTCTTCAAGTTTTCAGGCCTGCCTGATTCTTTCGGTCTCTTAGTTCGTCAAGTATCGTCTTAGGTACTTGACGTACATTAAGGTTTTCGTATTAGGAGTATTATCTGGAAACGTTACTCACTAATGGTTCATAATCAATTAGGGCGTCGAAGAAGTTTTCGAATAATCATAATTTGGTTATAAGGAAACAAATAAGCTCGCGATTCCCCCTTGTCGCCCGCGATTCGAATTCCGAGAAATTTCCGTATCTATAAAAGAATTGTCTATTTCAGAGCTGCATCCACCGGTTTTTTTACCGGACACACTTCAAGGGGAAGCTATTGAAATGTGTACGATATCGCGCGCGTTTTTTACAACAAGTGATTGCGTCTTTTTTAGCATTCGAATGGGAACAGTTTCACAAGGGAAACCAGTTAGGCATTGTGCGAGTTGAGCAAAATTATGTAACGTGCGAGGATGCTCTCGTTACGATTAGTAATAACTCAGTTCAGGTCATAGGGTCATACTCTCGAAACGGCAGTTCACAGTACTGAATCCAAGTTTGCCCTACCACAAGTCGAAAAAACCGGAAGGGGGCCTATATTCGGATTCAGTGCACCAAATTACCCTTCTATGCAAATCTGGGATGAATTCTGAAGGAAGATGAAGGCGAAAACCCTTGGCTGCCAGCGGGCCCCTGCTCAGTGGGTGAGGAGCCACCAACCCGAAGTCTCGTGGCGCGGTGGTAGTGCTCCGGACGTTTGTCGCGCGACATTCTGGTTCGAATCCCTTCGGTGACGATTATTTCGCATTTTGGAAAAATTTCATGTTTGGCCCGAAAAGTCACATCCTGAATGTTATGTGAGCATTTCACTGCACGGTACGACCTTGCGCTCAAATAAGATTTCCCAACGTATAACTCTCGCAATTTTGGTTAAATTGCATATTTTTTCGAGAGCTGCGACAGTGTTGATTGTTAATCTCTGCGATACAAAAGTTTCCGGACGTATTCATTATACTTGCGAACCTGTCCGCTAACTTCTTTTTCTTCCCTCGATGGGACGGCATCGACAATGGTATACCACTGAGGTGTTAGTAGATGGATGGCTACGTGAGAGTTGGTCGATATTTATGGCTAATGGCTTTTGGGACCGAGACATGACTTTACGTATCAGCGACGCGTAGTTATCAATCAAAAATCGATCTGTTAGCCTTGCCGCAGCTGCTCGCTTAGCGAAGTATGGCTCTGGCCCACAGTCTAACATGCTCGCCACCATCTATTTGCTTTTAGTGGTAGAAACTTCTTGGCAATTCCAGGAGGGGTTACGTCGGGTGTTTAACACGATTACTTGATCCGTTTCCAGTTGTCCAAAAGATGACAGCGTATTACGGTGATCACAATTGCCTAGCAATCACCGTAGCCTACCGTAATCGTCTAACATTATAAATGGAGTTCTCATTTGTATCCGGCACCCAGTCCCTTGTAGACAAATTCAAGGCGAGGGAAAATTTTTGCGCTTACGTTGCCCTATGATGCTCAGTCCCATTTTTGGGGTTTAGAGGTCGAGTTTTTCTTTTCCACTCAAACTCCTTGCAGGGAAGTTCTCTGGGGTGCTGAACCCGAAGGTGAGATCCGTTTTGAGATTTTCGGACTCTTACGGTAAACAGAACGTTAATTTACTATTGTGGCTTACAGTTTTGAGCATATTACTTTCTGGGATATATGTTTGGGCAAGGCATACTTTCAGGGGAATCCTCGTAAGGTACTTCATTTTGCTCAACTCGCACTATGCTAACTATAAGATAGTTATCCTTATTAGTTCGGACCCTCTCCTATGTTTCTGGATGGCTCTAACTCTTTTCTGTATTAAGAGGCGCTTCAACACATTTTCACATGGCCTTTTTAGTCATTAGGTGCATAGTCCCTCTTTCCAAATAGTCAATTCTATTCGTTTGGATTTCTGTCGGGTGCATGACGCCACCTTTTACGCTTTGTTCGTACCTTCCAGCGTGCAATGCGTTTTTGTCACGTGTGTTCAAATCAATTGGACTTCTGAGTGCGCCCTTCAAGGTTTATCTTGGGCGAAATCAGGTAGTCTGCAGCGCCAATGCGAGGAACTCGAAGCTAACCTTCGTTGTGGCTGCGGGGTAATACTCGTCCAAACTCATTCCTCTCTCATTTATGTCTGTCACTGACGTGGAAAAATTGCAACTACAGTCAGTATCAAGACGAAGTACCCATGGCTCCGACGCGGGCGTGTGCGCAGCCAAGGGAAGAGGCTATGGGGAGGTCAAGAGAGCAGCGTGCGCGCTCAAGGTGCACGTTATGAATCATGGGAGTTTGGTTTTGACACAGACTCTATGGTCTGGATTAAAGGCAGTGTTCACGATAATCTTCAATTTTGAGATTATTCGCTATATTGATTGAGTGGCACCCGGGTAGAATTAACATGACGTAGAAATTGAGAAAAACGCGCCAGAAGTACACGACATCTTTAAAGGCATCGTGCGCGCTGAAAACCACTCACCGTTTTTTCGGTTCGAATGATTTTCTGGGCCCACTTAAGAACGTAGGGGGAGTTTGTTGGGTAAAAAAAAAACGCTCGGTGAAAATAAATGAGATCGAATGTCTCAAATTCCGTCAAAAGAGGCCGGCCTTCCGTCAGTTAACTGGCACGATTCGCTTTCAGCGATCAAATAAATAACTTATCAACAATTGATAGAGTATAACGGGGGGGGGGGAAGTTGATGGAATGTACTACATATACGATTACGTGAACAATGGCTTTTCTACACATTTATCGGTTAATCATTCCTTCTCAACAAATCAGTTGAAAGAAAGATGAACTTCATCTGATCGTGAGATCGTTGGTCAACACAGCGATCTCTAACGATCGACTCTTCCTTTCTCTAAAGTCGTTTGAGAGATTGTTGGTGTTTAAAAAGGAGTTCTCAGTATTTTTTTTCGCTGTTTTTCTGTCAACGTAGCGGTTATGTAGTGTGCTAGAGCGCTCATTATATATTTAGAACTCGAAAACGAAATCCGTCGTGAACGATGCTTCTAAGTATCACCCCGCCCCTTAAGTATCCAGGAAGTGTTTGTTGTGTCAATGAAATCCTTGTGGACCCGTCCTTTGCCATTCTCTACTCTCGATTGCTCCGCTCTTTCCTTAGGCCCTAAGTAACCCTGTTTTGCACAAAATATTCTTCTATTTTCGATTGACCCAATTTTCCTGCGGTGACAACCATCATGAACATGTTTATCCAATCGGACAACTAGTTCATGTTATAGAATAATGTCACTGAAATACGACGTTTCAATGCGTTTCTCGCCGTTTCTCCGTAATTTTGGTAACACTTTTTGGCCAACGGACTGTTCTATGTGAAAAATTCGGGGACGAAAATCATCGTGAACACTGCCTTTAAGGCCTCTTTCAGAGTGCGATCGCTGATCGCCGCGATGACATGTTTTGAATAGGCCTGTATCATACTTCCAGCGACGAGCGACGCGACGCATTGTTTACCATTCATATCGACCGAAAATCAATATGCCTGATGTGCACTGTCGCTGTGGCTGGTGTTAGAAGCCATTGCGAGTACAGTCATATTTACGGCGGGGTTTGAGCGAGTCTGGATTCTTACGACGAGATCATTCAACTTCGTAGCGGTATTCGGACAAGATTTAGCGCCAGAGACGTTTTTTGGAATAGGAGCGAGGTTTTTGCGATGTTGGGATGCAGTGACAAATATATTTAGGGTGATCATAGAATTTGGACGAGTTATACTTCGCGGTCGCCGTGAAAGTTAGCTTCGAGTTCTCTATGAAGTGAATTTGCAGAACAATACAGGCATTGAGACGGGGCTCTTTTGGGCTACTATCCCAGGCGAAGCATGTAGCATGGGGCCATGTTGATATGTAGATTTAAAATTTGAGCTTTTCTCCATTTGGGCAGAATTTCCGGTCTTCTTCTGGTCTTCGGTCTTTGGCTCGATAGTTTTATTTTGAATGCATGCCAACTCGGTATTAGGCCTCTTCTTGTTTCAGATCTGCTACACACTTACTTTTCGATAGCTGCTTTTTCGCTTCTACGGGAACCGGGTTTGGCACCGATTAATGCGTCGCTTAATGTTTCAAGACATGTGCATGAACGGATTGTTAGAACTAGAAATGATTGAATGTTATTTTTTTTATACACACCTTTCTGTAACCGGTTTCTAAAAACCGCTTCGGACAGTTTGCATTCTATATAATTTGTATACTTCAATATCGCTACATTGTTTTTCTCTATTTGTGGTAAACATAAACTGTTATTTATGCGCAAGGTGTGCTTTTCCTGTTTTTGCTGTTCAATGGTTTATGGCTTCTCCATGTTCATTCGTTTCATTGTTGTAGTCTATTTTTCGGTTTTTTCCTCTTGTCAGTTTTAATGAGTTTCATATGAACTGCAATTTCTTTTCAGATATTTCTTTTTATTAGGCAGTAGACATGATAGTTCTTCCACCTGCTGACCTTGATCAGGATGAGGCGATTTTTCGAGTTTTGGCACATTTGCGGACCTTCGAGGAGGTTAGCATAGCTCAAAATGTATTTGTGTAGTTGTTTCTACATATAATCTAGCAGTATCTCTGTGTTTCTGCGCATAATATCTAGTTTACAGACAGCTGATTCTCTTCTCAGTCGTGTTGCGTCGCGTGCGGAACAGTTGAATGCGACCTATCAGAGCTTGGAGACTAGGCTAAAACGTGTTCAGAGAAAAGTATCATTTCTAGGTCAGGTGGGTGGATCGATTCTATGTAATCTTCTAAAAACCTATTCCTTTCTGGGGTAATATTGAACTTTAATATGTCCCAGACGAACACTTCCGGTGTTCTCAGCTGTTTGTCCCATTTCCCGACGTCAGAGTATAAGCCTGCCGAGGATTTGATTCCTGAAAGAACAAAACGGAAAACAGGTGGGTGGCCCGTACAATTAATCGTATTCCTCGATCATGTGTCTCATTGCAGTGGTTTTTAAGCCAAAAGCGAAGCCAGAGCGAGCTGTTGATATGCGCAGGGAATTGGAGGAGCGAAAGAGGTTCTTTCTCCCAAGCACTCTTATGCGAAAAAATAACGAAGTGCCTCGCAAAGAAGGTATTTCTCCCCAAAATTATTTTAAGGAGATTTAAAATCAACTCATTCCCAGAAAGAAGTGTGCCGTCGAAAATAATGGCGTTTGCCGATATGTTTTATTGTGGCACGGACGAATTGGCTTTTGGGAAGAAGACGCCAAAGCGTATTGGGTTCGTAAGGAGCGGCAAAAGCGACACAACTTCGAGGTGCTTATTGTTGAGATTTTTTTCTGGGTTTAATGTGTTTATCAAGTGGGCAGAGAATATGACATTGTTTCTTATACGGGAGCTTTTAATATCGTTTAGGCCACGGTCATAGTTGGTCTATGGGACGTAGCCTGCCCGGTCGATAATCATTAAGACATGATTGAGGTGGGGTGGAAAAAATGGTGCGGCCGATCCAACCGATATGCCCATGATATAAGGTGAGAAATGAATGATACCACTGATTCCAGTCCACATATGCATTTCATACATATCGACCACGTCGGCCACACCAGGTGTTTTCTCTCAACCTTCCTCGTCTATATTTTTTCATCCGTATCGAATCATGGTCAGCGCAGGTTACGGCGATTTTTTCGGTTGACTATGACCGAGGCCTTAAGCATGGATGGTGAAAACACGAGAGGAATGCTATCTATTCATTACTCAGGTACTCAGGGTGAAGGCGCGCGAACCCTTCCCAGCTGGCCCGCGGTCTCCGTCCTCCGGCCGCCCGCTTTTGGTTTGCCGGTCAGCTTCATGCCGATGGCCCTCCGACCTTTTTCAGATGGCTCGCAGTCCTTTTTCCGTGGATGGCCCGCGCTTGGTTCGCCGGCCAGCAGCATGTCGACGGCCCGCCAACCATTAACACATGGCCTGCGATAATTATTTGTATTATTATTTATACCTCAAGCATGTCACCCCGGGTCCACGGCAGAGAAACGCCCCGCCTCGGTCCACCGCAGTCTGAGGTGAGGAGCCACCCTTCCCGCGGATCGCGGCGAAAGCCGCCCTCAGCCGTGGGGATAGCCCGATCCCCTCAGCGGTCAAAAATATGCTGGCCTCCGGAGAACGTCTCGAAGTCACCTTTCAGGGCCGGCATTATAATGCCGAATGAGTTTTCTAGTGAGGTGAGGCGCCTTTTATATCGGCTGTGCACGTGATGGGCACGTTACGACGCGATCATTCGTGATCATTATCAATTGTCTTTCCAACCGGCCGAATCGAAGGTGGCGTGGCATGTTTTGGGCTCGCGGGCGAGCCAATGTCCGCGCTGCGTGTGCGTCGCTTGCAGCAAGGTTTGCCGCTGGCCGGCACCCTTGAAATGTGTGGCACCGGCCGTCGTTTTCGGCATAGAGGTTCGCCGGCCGTCGACCTGAGTACCTGAGTATATCAAGTATATGTGATCGAGAGTTTCATTTGCAGTCTCGCTCAGTCTTTTTAGTGATTTGCTTGGAGTTCCTTACACTCTTTCCCATAAAGCGCTTTTTCCGAAAAGAAACTTTGTTGTAAAAAAATCGCTCCTATATGGTGGAAGGGCTTGTCTAGGGGTAGGCGGTTTTTTCAATTTGTGAAAAAAGTGATCACGTTTGTCGCTATACTGGAAATCCATGAGAGCTAGGAAATTGAGAAGTGGTGGAGTGCCGTTCATCCCGCCTTTGTGTTCCTCTGGTTGATTTTCCTTCTGATCAACTCTAATTTTCGGATAACGAGGAACGAATGAACTAGAAAACAGAAAATATCGTGTACGCCAATAAATTACACTATGACGTATGTAATGTTCATGTGTATAAGAATATATAGCAAATGCGGACAATGAAAGAATTGCCTTTTTCTATTTATATTTGACCCAATCTTCAAAATACTAGAAGTAAGTAAATCAAGAAAAGGAAAGGTATGAAGGAGAAGTTGACAAAGTTCGTTTCGCCCCTGGCCTCAGACGAACTTTATCAAACAGCTCTGCCGGGGCTCCTCAGTGAGGAACAGAACTGCCGATGAGAAAGCAGGCTGAATACGAAAGCATGAGCCGATCAGAGTGAAGTAGTGTTAGAAGCGTTAGAAATAGGTGATAGGGCAAGAAGCTATAGTATACTATCAATATCACAATGAAGTCCATATGATCACAAGTCCTTATTTTGTACAGTATCGAACACCGACCTCTCAACAGTGAAGACTTAGTACGTTATGCTTTTTACCAATTGTGTTATACTTCTCTTATCATCTCTTAGGCTAAACTTTTATTCTATCATTTTGCGTTTATAGATGCATTTTATCACATTCACTTCTACGAATTCTGGTGTATATAGGTTTCCAACTAAAACTGTTTTCATTTCTCTGAGTTTTTCCGTGAAGGAATCTAAATTTGAGCAGATATTGGCCAATCTCAATGTCTCCGTGTAAATTGAAGATGCTTTGACTTTTATAGAGATATCAGATTGAGCATGAAGGAATCTTTCAACTCTGAAATTGAAATCATCTGTCTTATTATACGACTTTGTGTATATTCTATTATTAATTATTTCTATACTAATATCTAAATAATTGCATTTACAGGGATTATTGTGCGTCTTTTTGAGTTCCAATATATTCTTGTATATTAGTGAAATTTGACTATCCACAAATGTTTCATCTTTATTATGTATTATGAGCAAGTCATCCATATATCTAAAAGGTTTGAAAAGTACGTTATTTTCAAATTTCGCGCTGATAGAGTACCTATCAGGGCTGTGCGTAACTGAATTTTGTAATTTCGTAAATCGTAAATCGTAATTTCTCAAAATCCTCGTAATTCGTAAATCGTAATTCGTAACTGATAATGAGTAACAAGCCCACACATAGGCCAAACCTGATTCGATAAGGGAAAAACTTCGACACTTCAGTAATGAGTTGTTTTCATATCGAAGGTAAGTTGTTCTGAACAGTACTTGAAGCAATTCTCAGGGTACATATGTATGTACCTAGGATAAAAACGACTTAAATAGACAAAAGTTAAATTTCAGGTTTGATCAAGTACCAAACCTGTGCCACATTCTGCCCTATTTTTAAATACGAAAATATAAAGAATCATAGCTCTACCAAACACATTTCAATGGAAGTCAAGGAGAGAAACACTAAGTTGAGAAGAAAATTGCGGTTCGAGTGTTTAAAGCCATATGTTAAAAGTTCAGAATAAAAAAGCTGCCCGTTTTTTTTGACAGAATTGTAAGCTTTGGGTCCCTCTAAGAAAAGTAAGAGCGGAAGTACCGTGAAAAACGGCTAAGAAGTGGGTGAAAATCTCGTACAACAGCCAGCCCATTGGGTCACCCCGCCCACGTCATATAACAGTTGTCTCAAGTTCATTTCACTAGAGGAACTGGCACCGAATTTTTGAATATTCCTTGTGCCGAAAGAAGCTTGTAACCAGACATGGACATTTAACCATATTATTTTTCGAGAGTTCTTGGTCCACGAAACAGAATACAAAGAAGTCACTTACTGCGGCGTTTGGTCTGACGTTTTGTCCGCAGTGCACAAAACGCACCAACAGGCGTAAATGAATATTTAATAGGTTTTTTTAGCAGTTTTTTCTTCGGTGTCAGAGTAAGGCATGGCGCTGTGATCGGTCGGGGAGAGGTGCGGCCCCCTCCCTTCGGTATAAAAAATCTTACGGCTTCCCAGATGGGTCGTGATTACGATCCATAAAAAATTGGCGAAATTCGATGATTTTGTGAGTAAACCAAAATATTTTCAGACTTCAAACTAATTTTCGAATCATTTTTTCACCGCGATTTTTTTCTATTCTTTTTCACCAACTTTTGTTACGCCTATAGGGACTACTTTTCCTGGTGACCAGCAAAAGCTGCGGCCCCCTCTCCTTTACCGGCGCTCAAAGCTGCGGCCCCCTCTGTGACCATCACCGCGTGAGCCTAACCCTGTTCGATGTTTGAGTGTTCTGTTTGGACTTCTCCCCATTGACGTCTACTTGGTGGACTTATCCACTCAAAACTATCGAAAACTAGAATAAGTTTTTTTTAACGTGAACACTGCCTTCAAGAGAAAGACCATTGTATGAGGGGGCCCCTATAAATGAAATATACATTTTCAAAACCAATTTTGATGCAGAAACAGATTCTCCCTCTTTATATGCGAAGCGTTACTCTGAGTAGAGTTGCAAGCGTTTATCCCCATAAATATAGGGTTGTTGGAGTGGAGATAATCGTTGAAGAGTGGTGAAGGTTGTGTAGGGTTCCGAAATGCAAAAATTTCAAAGTCCCCTCAAAATCGCGGGTTTCGAAAACAGACAATCACCTGACCTATTCTTTTCTTTCGCATTTAGAATTGCCAAATTCTCACTTTTCAAAATATTCAATAACTTTTTCGAAAAGGTAGGCGACTTTACAGCCGTGTTTTTTTTTGTTGAAATGTTTCGAGCCGAGCTTCAAAATTACTTTTCCTCTCAAAGCTTGATTGTCTTTGAAGACAGAAATCTATCAACGTTTAAGGGCAGGGTTCTCGATAATATCGGCTGTTGTGTTATCACCGTAGAATGGTAGATCTGACCATCAAAAAAGTGAAAATAAGTAAAAAATTGGAGAAAAAACTCTCAGGAGAAAGTTATGGCTTGGTGTCCTCCCGCCCCCAATTATCGAGATTTGGGTAAAAGCCTGTTTTGTCAACTTTTATTTTGCTTCCAAAGTAATTTCTGAACATTTCTGGAGACTACTGATTGCTTTAACAGAAAAATAAATGTCGGATAAGCAAGCATTAATGAAAATCGCGTTAATTAGGGGGCCGGCCGACACCGGTAATTAGCCGTTATACTTTGTTTTTGAGCGTTTTCCCCTCGAATTTCCGGGTTTTTTCACTTACTTTCACTTTTGTGATGGCCAAATCTACATTCTCATGAAGAGAGCTCAAAAGTCGTTTTATCGCGAACCCTGCCTTTAATTCGGGAACCTCGTAAAATTCTTCGTCGAATGGTGTTTTCAGGTGAGAAAAATAATTTGACGATCCCTCAGCATAGGTTCGTTAGGGTGGAGACAGTGGTCCGAGAGGTGAAGGTTGTTTAGGATACCTGAGTAGGAAATGGTGAAGGTTCCCTAAAGACTTGCAACTTCAAAATTTGACGTTTTCTCAATCCTCTTTTTTTGCAATCAGTATATTTTTTTAATCATTAATTTTGAAACAATTTTTTCGTTAGCTTACCTCCTTTTGAAATTCAATATTCTTAATGAAGTGATCTGCCTAGGTCATGAAAAATTTCCTTTGAGCTGTCTTGGAGTCAAAATTTTTTTCTGAAAATTTTTCCAATCGATTTTTGAAAAACTACCCGTTCTTCGCTCAAAAAAATTTTACCCTTTAAGACGAATCTTTAAACGGAGCTGTTTCTAAAGTCTCCATGGAATTTTGCGTCGGATAATGTTTTCATGTTGAGAAAAATACGTTTCCAATCTCTCAGCCGATTTTAATTTATGAAGAAACGTTTCTTTCACCAAAGGCCATCAGTTTTTCGTCCATAACTCTTTTATGCTGGAAGATATCCCTTTGTAAAAATAGTTTTCGGAATCCCCATAAAGTTCTGCATCGAATAGCGTTTTCATTTTTCAAAAATACGTTTCCCTTCTACCAGCCGATTTCAGTTTATAAAGTGAATTTTTTTGCCTGAAATTATCGGTTTTTCGTCCATAACTTTTTTGTGCTTGGAGATAGACCTCTGGTGAAGGTTGTTTTTGGAATCACGATGGAATTTTGGTTCGACTAGTGTTTCAAGTTTGGAAAAATATTTTCTCGATCCTTCAGCCTAATTCATGTTACGAAACACCGGTTTTTCGCCTATAACTCTCTAACCGTTGAAGATAGGAAGGTTGTTTTTGAAATCTGCGTGAAATTCTGCGTCGAATGATATGACGCTCCATAAGTCAGCCAGGTCGGTGGAGCCGAGCCCCGTTGTAGGCTCCAGGAGAACTCTGCGTCCCCTACTTGCACCATAAAGGCGAGAGCACTCTATGGAGATAACTATGGAGATCGGCTCCACCGGCCTGCCTGGCTTATGTAGCAAGCTAAGTTAGGAACCCGATATGTCATTCAACGCAGATTTTTACGTAGATTTCAAAAACAACCTTCACCAAAATTCTATTTTCAACGGTTGAAGAGTTATTGGCGAAAAACTAGTGTTTCGTAAAATGAATTAGGCTGAAGGATCGAGAAAATATTTTTCCAAATTGGAGACTCCAGTCGACGCAAAATTCCATCAAGATTTCAAAAACAACCTACAGCAAAGGTCTATCTCCAAGCACAAAAAAAATATGGACGAAAAACCGATAACTTAGGCGAAAAAAATGCACTTTATAAACTAAAACCGGCTGGTAGAAGGGGAACGTATTTTCTGAAACTGAAAACGCTAGTCGATGCAGAATTTTATGGGGATTCCAAAAACCACCTTTACCAAAGGGCTATCTCCTAGGTTGAAAAAGTTATGGACGAAAAACCGCCAGTGACACCCACCCAATCTTGAAATGACTTGCATGAGTGTTGGGTCACTTGCATTCCTTTTCGGGGCGTTTCACCGGTTATCACCGGTTTTTCCAATGATGAAGGTTCCCCACTTCGCCTCCCCAGGGGTGAAGGTTGGTGGAGTACATGGCTCCACCCAACGAAGCCATGTCCCTCAGCAGATTTGAATTCACGAAATACCAGATTTTCTACTCGTAATTTTTGAACCACTGATGGTGGACGCGTGGTAGAGGTTGTTTTCGAAATTTACTTTAAAAAATTCTGCAACGAAGTACATTTTGAGTTTCAATCTAATTGCTCCATAGGCCAGCCTGTAGAGAACAGCCCTGGGATAGTGGGGGAAGGGCTTTACTGAAAGTTGAAATTAAAAAGATAAATAAAATTTTAGGACTGCAAAAAAAGTGTTAAACTTAACCATGCTCTAGACAGCAAATTTCAAATCTCAGGGGTTTCTAGACCCCGAGTTGCACCGAACAGGAATCGGAGCCGCCTGACAGTTCGGTTCATTTTTCAACCTCTGGCCACTGTTGTTGCTGTTCGGGTGAACGGGAGGAGCATGGTCAGCTACAGAAGCCGACTCGCAGATTGCTAGAACGAGCCGAACTGTCAGGCTGCTCGGAGCCGAGAATAGCCTAAGCTGTGCCCTCAAGCGCATTTTAAAGGCACAGTCCAGGCTCAGGGGTAGTTTTCGATATTATACTCCGCCCGCCGGGTATAGCAACCCTACCGAGCGCGAAATCTCAATTCGCTCAAATAAGCCACAAAAAGCGAGTAAAAAGTTGGCCACTCCCCCTTGGAAGAAAAAATGGGTGACGCCCACCGACAAGCTTCCGATCTCAATAGGGGTGAGAAGCGCGATTGATTTTATTGAAAATCTATGTTCTTCTATTTGTTTTCGGTCTGCCTTCATATTGTGACCTACCTCAGAACGATGGCTGCGAATCACAAGAAAAAAACAGGCTCGAGACAACTCGTCCGTGAGCATCTTCTCGTTCAAATTCAAAATCTTTGAGGGGCCATAACTCCGTTCATAATGAGTTTGGAGCGATTTTGGAAACATCATTGTGATCAGCGTGAAATTTCCTCCAAGATAGATTTAAAAGCAAAAAATCGATTCTAAGGTTGGACTGTGCCTTTAACGGTTCGTTACGATTTGTTACGAATCGTTACGATTTTAGGCCAAAATTTCGTAAATCGTAAATCATAAAAGAATTGCCAAAAACGCCCGTAATTCGTAAATCGAAATTCGTAATTACGCACAGCCCTGGTACCTATACTCCAACATGGAAACTGCAATATCGGCTAACAATGGGCTGAAGTTACCTCTCTGAGGAACTCCTTTCGTCTGTTGAAGCACAAGTTCTCCGAAACGACAGTAACTGTTGCGTAAAAGATAGTCAACGTGATATATCAGGTTGTGATGGTATAATACCTGTAACCGCCTTTATCTAGCTCAGAATCTCGATAAAATACTCTGTATCCATTGGTAACTATCCATTTTTTATTAGCATTTTGAAGCAAGTATTCAAAAGTCTTGACCGCTCGTTACAGTAGAAGAAAATCGGCTATCTGGTTCATTAATTGAGCGTTCTGCGACAGCCTTCTGGTAGAGCAGTGCTAATTAAACGACGGTATAGGTGAACCGATGGCAGATTGTCATCGTCGCATTGTTGTGTGGAAAATTTTGGAAAAAAATGATGCTCCTGAAGTGAGCGGAATTTCAACTGTTGCTGACCAGGTTTTTGATGTTTTTTTTGCTGTCGGACCGGAGATGTGCGGAAATACTCGCGTTCCGGTTCTCTTCCTCGGCCACCTTTCGGTATCAGTTTTCTCCGTTTGCCCTTTTCCGGCTTGCTGTTAGGAAATTCGAAAAACATGGTATTGCAACGAAGCGCGAGAGTTTGATTTCCCTTTTTTTCCGTCTTCTGCGTTTCGCTCCAATTCGGCGTATTCGCTGTCCGCTCTCGTTTCCGGTTAAAATCTTTTGGCGTAAATCCTTGCTTCCGACCTCCATTCTCCGAGGTTGCGCCACAAAATGCAAAAAATGTGATTTCACAAAGGCGGCGGATTCGATAGTCCGATTTCCTTCTAAATTCCAATGGTTTCGGCCGTACAATTAACGAAATTGAATTCGTTTTACAGATTTGCGACTTCCGAACTTTATGTAAAATTTGTCTCCGTTGTTGGTGAACAGTCGTCCAGAAACGCCCGACGTGATAGTCGTTCAGCACGCACGCCGACCTCGTGTGCGGCCATTTTTATTCGGATAGACTTTATGTCTAACTCTGCTTTCATCTGTAGCACCGATAAAAATGTTTTAGTGTAGACGTCAATGTAGTGGATGCGTCAGCGATAGGCAGCGCTCGCGGTCAAGAGAGGGATCCTTTGGAGTATGTGCCTGAACTGGGTCCACTGGAAGATCTTGACTTGCCAGATATTTTGCCGGATTTGCCAGGTATTTTATCGTTCTTTTCTTTCAAAGCGTTTGTTATCAGTATTGCTTCGACTTACCTGTTTTTTTTATCACCAGGTATTGCTGAAGACTTGATGCCGCTGGATTTCGGGATCGTCCCACCTGTACTGCCCGACATTGCTGTTCCATCTGAGGAAGTCCTGTCTGCTCAAGGGAGTGAACGAGAACCTCTTTCAACTGCTGAAAACTTGGAAAAAGGTGATTGAATCTTCAATTTAGTGTTATGAAAGCGCTTCAGTATCGTTCGATACGTTTTCAGAGGTGGTCGCATCAATTTCAAGCAGTTTTGAGCCGAGTAGTAGCCTCCCGAAAGTGGAAGAAAGAGCAGAGAAACAAGTTGCCTCGGAGCAAGTACCTGTTGGTGGAGAGTCTAAAATCAGCATAGCTCATTTGCCTCCTCCTGCACCACCCGCGCCGCCTGCCCCGCCACCTCCTCCTCCACCTAGTTTGACAATAAACATTACATCATTACCACCGAGTTCGTCTGCGGCATCAATCGATAGCGACAGGTTCATTTATAGCTTTTTTTCAATTCGGAATTTTTAATTCGCAAAATGATTTACCGGTTTAGTTATAAACACCTTGTTCTAGATCTGATCTGATGGCGGCGATTCGGGCTGCTGGAGGAGCAGGTAAAGCAAGACTGAAAAGTGTTAGTGCAGCTCGTCGTAGTGCCAAGGTAGGGAAAGGTGGACCATATTTGTAGGTATTTTCTCTGCCGAGCTTACTCGTTTCCAGAGTAGTGAATCGCTTGGTTCTTCTGCGTTGTCGGAGAGCAAAGCGTCGGCTGGTAATGACTTGATGGCGTCTCTGGCAAAGGCCTTGGATGCGAGAAGAAAAGGTTGCTAGCTAGTGATCTTGAGAATCTTTTGAGAGGTACCTAATTTTAATCACCAATGAAAATCTTTTCAGCCATTTCCGGAATGAACAATCCAAAGGAGGGTTTTTCGCGTGGAGGGGGTTTATCTGGAAAGGAGAAAGGAGATGATCGAACAGGTGACGGAGAAAACAGTGGTGATGATGACTGGAAGTGATCGCTTACGTATGACTTATGGGCAGCTCAGTATATGGGAGATTTTTCACAGGTGTATCATAGAGTATATTTATATATTGTTATGTTTGAAAATAAATTTTATGTACTTACATGATTGCTGTTCTGGACCTCGTTCCGCATTACACGGTTTATACTTTTCGCAGCATTTCTCCATTTTGAAGTTTAGCTTTAGTCACTCCAACATGTGCGATGTACACCGATGTCCTGAAGTTGCCATGTATACCTTCTTTACAGATTTTCTGGCTAATGCTCGGCTGATGCCAACACGTGAAAGTGTCGAAGACATTTGTACTCCTAATCCACTTCCGGCAAGAGGTTGGTTGAATTATACCTTCGGTGCCGTGAAGCAATTACCTCTCCTCAACATACGCTGTAAAAATTGGGTTACATGACAGCTCCGAAACGTCTGTATTAAATCCTCCAGCACACTGAAAGTGTAGTCGATGCCATTCCATCCGGAAGCCGCGACGCAGCTGCGTGGGAGCGTGTAGATAATGACCCCCATCGAATGATTTCGCGCCTGAAACCAGTATCGCGTTTTCCAGAAAGATTGACACCAACTATAAGGTATCAGATCAGAGTAAACTACTGTAATCAAACATTTGCGTAGCTGCTTGGAGGCGTGGAAATAGTGGTGCTCGAAAAGAAAAAGCGCGCTCACCAGATTTGGCTTTGAATCGGCCCCGCGCGCAACCTTTTTTTTTGAAATCTCAGTTCAGAGTGAACGTAGAAATTTGCTCTAAACTGCATAGAAAGGGCGTAAAACCCACCCGAAAATGGTTTGGAATGGTTCACTCGTTCCTGAGTGAAAAGTGAAAGACCGCGGGTTTTTGTTGTTAATATCCTTTTCTTTTTTTCACACGGCGTTCACGATCTTGCAGGTACCCTTAAAATTGAGCGAGGAAGCTCATTTTTGGACAAGAGGCTGAAAATGGAGGCAGGTCGCTCCTATTCCAATTTTAACTTGATAACTTTGAAGAGTACCTCAAAAACGTGGGTTTACATACTAAATTAGCCGTGGGGTACGAAAACTGCTTGGGCATGCTTACTGCTGTGGAGACCTGGGTATGTGAGTGGATCTGCAGCCAATTAGCACAGGTCGTCGGAGGTAAGTACTGAACTTGTCAGAATTCGTACTCATGACACGTCATCGATCGATAATCAATATTATCGATTTTCGCGGTTTTTGCACAAAATGCGGTGAGGAGTTGTGATTACTGATGGGATTCTTTTTCTTGGTTGGGCAATTTTGCTGATCAGTCGTTATCGATAAATAAGAATCAATAATATAGATTTTTTTCGCCTGTTTTACAAAATGCCGCAATGATTGTTGATGGCTCTAAGTCACTTGTTCGGTAAATTCTTCTCATCATGCAAAATCGATTATTAATTATAAATAATATCGATTTTTCACATGTTGCACAAAATGAGGAAGTAAGTGGTATTTTTTGGTTGTGGGTCATAACCTTCAAAAATTGTACTCATACGACAATATCGTCTGTTAGATGTTTCATCACTCCAAAGTGGAAATCGTGGAGCAAAGTTCAAGTCATTGAATTTCTGAAAATTTAGCTGCCTCGCAAAAGTAACTATTCGGCAATGCCCTTTATGGGTCGAAAAAAAGTTTCAAAACTATCTCGAAATATCTTCAAAAAAAAAACGAAAGACAAAGCGAAAAATAGCCCGGAGTAATAAAATGTTTGGAAATGAAGTGAAATATCAAAAATACGATTTGGTGGTCGATCATTCCACAGGCTTCTCTGTTAAACTTATCAAAACGAAATCAAGCGCGCAACAAAAAAATTAGGCCATTTTCGAAAGCTGTAATGAGGGAATTAGCATAGGTCAAGCTAGGTGGACGCGACGCTCTAATTCATATCGTGCTTGATTTCGCATAGAAAAGTTTGACGGAGAAGCTTGTGAAATGATCGACCGCCAAATCGTATTTTTGATATTTCACTTCATTTCCTAACTTTTTTATTACTCCAGGCCAAATCATTTTTTTCAAGATTTTTCAAGATACTTCTGAAAATTTTTTTAGACTCATAAATGACATTTCCAAATCGTTACTCTTGCCAGGAAGCTAAATATTCAGAATGGGTTTCTGACAAGGGTTGGCCTACTGCTTCGATCTCACTATAAGCGTCTTCATTATGACACATTTACGGACATAAATCGCCTCACAAAGTCCTGACAGCTTCTCCGTACAATCCACAATTCTTCCATTTGCGTCTTTGGTACTACCCATCTCACCGATTCATACGAATTGAGCAGGGCTGTGCATAATTACGATTCACGTGTTACGATTTACGAAATACGGTCGTTTTCTGCAATTTTTAATTACTTACGATTTACGAAATTCCGGCCCAAAATCGTAACGAATCGTATATCGCAGCAAATCTTGAAAATATGGCTGAGGGAACAATGTAGTGTTTGCAGTCCAGAGTATAGATGAAATTCCTGATATCTGATTATTCTTTTCAATTTCAATTTTTGTTTGGGAACAGAAAATTGTCAAAAGTCTCGGTTCTCTTCTTTCTAATCGACTAAACCATTTTTTCAAAAAAAAAGCTTCAGTGCGCTCTTCCTTTCGAGCGAATTTCGCTTTTTTAATTAAAAAAATGACAATTTTTATCATATCTTCGTCATCCAACGTCTCTGGAGCAGCCAGGCTTAGGTTGTCGTTTTTTTGTTTAACAAAAATTACACATTCATCAATAATGGTCGGTTAATGGCAACAAATGAAGATCAGTAGTCGATACGCTGTCCCTAATACTCAACCAAGGAGTTGGACGTCTTAGAGTCGTTGCATAACGGTGATATAATAGGAATTGTCACTTTCAAGAAATTCGAAATGCTCTTTGTTCAAGAAATGTCGTTAACCCATTTGGGTACTATAACCTAGCCAAGCTTTTGTAGGGTGATCTGTTCTGTGAACTAGAATAGCCCTCGTGAATAGAAAGAAGAGAGCGAAGGACATTTACCCTCTATAAAACGTCGTAATTCACATCACTCGAGGCGCGAGCGGCGCGCGCGACGCCTCAACCTCCGTCTTCCCTCCACTCTCACTGTCTCTCACCTCCGCTCCGCACCAGCGCGCGTAGGAACCATGTGAAATTCGCCGTTATATAGTCTGCAGTTTTTTTTAGCCTGAAATTCCCTCTACATTTTGATGCGAAATCCGGAGCAGGTCGAGTTTTTTTTAGAGTGGCGGTAAACGCCATTAGAGATAAGAAGAGTCGAGTTTTTCTCAAAGGCAGTGTTCATGATGGAAAAATCTGTGTTTTTTCTCAAGAGACGTAAGCTTTGGGACCTGCCGATGAAAACAGTGATGATAGAATCACGAAAAACCTTGGGGAAGTGGGGAAAATCGCGTGGGCCAGCCAACCCATTGGGCCACCCCGCCCCCTCCCCCCCCAAACTAATCCTTTTCGAAGAACTTGAACACCTGAACTGCCGGTTAGCAAAGATAATTGTTACGAGAAGTAGCAGTTGATAAAGTGGACCACGTTATTACATGGAAAGACTTCATTCCTTCACAGCGGTCAATCCTTACATTCTCAAAAATATGACATCTCACAAGGGGTCCTGGCGGAAAAGGTGCTTTCTCTTAATTTTCTGCACTTCTTGCTGACACTGCTGTCACAATTAGCTCTTAACCTATCATATTCTGTGGGAAACTGAACATCCAGGATTTATCGAGACTACAGCCTTTAATTGCACACTACACTTGATCGAAAATGGCTAGGGAAAATTTTCTGGCCCAATTTTGGTGCAAGTCTTTTGGACCGATCTCATATTTACTACCTTGTACTATCCGGTTAACATAAAATTGTGGGAAGCCAACTACACCCTCCTTGTGCTCAAGGATCGCAGTCTAGTGACAAGAACTATTGTGCCTCAAGGCTATGTAGCCTTTTGATAAGGTTGGTTAATGCGCACTCATTTTGTTCACAGTCGGAAACGCCATTTCCCTTCTTATGTGGGACCCACATGAAGAAAACCGAGGGCTATTGCGGACTTAACGGAATCTGTTTTTCCTAGCTTGCTAGCGTAAAGTTCGTTTATAAAAAAGTAATGTATGGGTCTTGTCCGCGTTCATCGTTAGGATTAATCTCTGAGGCCGGTTACATACAATTTGTTTCATGATATCCAGAAATGAGACCGTTTTGTAAAAATCGATTTCTTCAGTTTCTTTAGGAATTTATGGTTTTGCGCTCTACATCGCCTCTATCTGCTTCCTAATTTTGTATATCCTTTGGGCTGTTGTGCCTACCCCGATCCTGAGAAGTCTAGGTGAGCAGATTTTTTTGCAAAGTATCATTCTTTTTTTTCGATGTTCCGAACCTGCATATAGTCGATGTGCTCAAGGTATCACCTACGTGCCGGCAAAATATTGGGCCATCGCGATTCCATCAATTATTGTGGTATCTATAACAGCATTTGTGGGGGTTGTTCTTGCCGTGAACATTTATCGATTCCGAGGTTATAGGATTTTCGAAGAAGTGGAGGTAAATGAAGGTTCCGCAAAGAAAAGAATTTGGCAGCATTCTGAAGCCGAAACGAGTTGTCACTGTTTGCTGGAACATTGTTTTGATTCAGGCAATTGAGAACGATTTTGGTGACCGAATTGTTCCAGAAAAGCGGAGGATCGCTGGATAAAGGTAGTCTTGCACTTGTTTAATCAAAAATTAGTGCTAATTTTCGTGGAATTTTTCAGAGTCGTTTAGCGACATTTTTTTACCGAGTTTTCCGTGAGAGCGCGATGATGCGGCCGCATCTCGCTGTATATATTGCTAGACGACTTAAACATGGCGGCATGGCAAAGTTAGCACAGAAATATCAGAAATATGCAGGAGCAGCAAGTGGCCTCAGTCGCAGCGCACAGGTATCACTTCTGAAATAAATTTTGATCTTTTGATGGGTTTTCATGGAGGGACGGAAGGCGGGTTAGCTATGAAGCGGTCTTGGGTGCAGCTGCAGCGTGATAGCAACCAGGGATTTTTCTTTAAAAATAAGAGCAAGAAAACCCAGTGTGACGGAAAGTGCGAAAATATCGGAAAGTGGCCGTAGATAGATTTTTTTCCGCAAAAGGTCATTAGCCAGTGGTCAATCTACACCAAAAAATTTTTTTCAGTCTTTGGCGCGAGACTATTCTGGCGGCCTTCAGCCTGCAATGGAATATGCGGCATCAGAGTGGCAGCACCTGGTGCCAGGCGGCTCCTGAAATAAAGTGCAGCATGTACAGAACGCTGCGCTGAGAATTTCTACTGGCTGTGTAAGGAGCTCCCTAATAGAACATCTTCACGCGGAGGCCTGCATTTTGCCGGTCAAGGAGCATTGTGTGCTGTAGACACGGCAGATGAATATCAATGTTCTGAGACAGCGGAATCATCCGACAAAGAGAATAATGAAGCTCGTATAGAGATGGGCCGACTCCAACATGGAAAGGCTTCGTCTTCTGCGTGAGGAGCACACCCAGTTTGTCTGAGGATATCTTGAGAAGGCGGCTCTGAATCCTATTCTGGGAGAAGTGCCAACTCGGGTTTGCGAGTCCCAGTCTCAACTCGGCAGGCGAGCTATATGTGCTCTTGCCTCGCTGCTCTGTGGTCACGCTATTCTGCTCATGTCTTACGTCAACAAAATCGACAGCAGCCGTCCAGACGCATGCCCGGACTGTGGTAGTCCCGGACACGACACGGCGCACGTTTCCATGTGCCGAAGAGACCTACCTCCTCAACCACAATGGATCTTTGATGAATCGTGTAATGACCGCCCGGTTTCTCAACCTATGACAAAAACCCACTTCGAGGCTGCAGAAGAAGAAGAAGTCTTTGGCGTTGCGCACAAGTGGCGAAGCGCTAAGAGGTAGGAATAGCGTTGCCTAACTGCCGCGACTATTTGATGAGATAATGACGCTTGTTTAGTGCGACGTCGTGTTCGCCGCGCGACTCTATGGTAGGCTCTCTGAACCAACCAATGCATCAGAATGATTCCGTTATCGGATGCTTTAGGGGTCGAAAACCATCTGTTTATGCTTTTGTCGCAGCTAAAACGTTTTTTCTAGGCGGAAATAATAGTGAAACGGCTTGCTGGATACGAGCGTGATCAAATCAGTAATGTCCCGAAGCCGGGGAAAAACGAGTTGGTGACGGATTCTATCATTGCTGAAAATTTGATAAGGTGAGAGTTACTGAAAAAGTTTTATGGGTACTCACCAAATGGGATTGATATAATGAGAATTTATATTTCAGGACAAAAAGTGAATATGAGAAGGTGAGGAACCGTAGAGTTTTGGAGGATTCGGCAGAGCCGAAGCCGTCGACCTCGGGAACAGTTTGTGAACTTCCATTGGCTGCTAAGCCGTTGAATGAGAACGTGATTCGTGATCAAGATTCCAGCGCCGCCCACGACGAAGATTCGCTTGGTCAGTGCTGCAGGAAGCTTCTTTTCGGGATCCTTATAAGTTCTTTTCAATTTAGTCTTTTTTTTTGTTATCGCGACTCGAATTGTGTACATCCATTTCTTCATTTCACTCTAGATTAATGACCGATTTTCTTTTACGAGTGGTCAGCAAATTGAAAATGCGTTGCACTGTCAGTGCTTTTTATAAGGACACTTTTCATCCAGCATGACATAGTGACTAGAGCTGCTTTCCGCCCGCTAAGCTTCCTAGTTCCATCACAGAGAAATAATTGCAGTACTGTTCTTTGAAAAAAATACTGAATGCCTTTTTTCGGACCCCGGAAGCCAAAGAAAATCGTTCAACTTCCGTCCAGCAGGCTTAATTTGGAGGCTGTTTGCGATTCGTTTTTTTTAAGTATTTTAGTTAGGTCACGGCAAACCACTGAATGTCCATAATCTATCGAAGTTTGCTGTTCGAAGAGAGAGTCTCCATGTAAAACAATGCTTTACTCATTCGTCCAAAGTTCTGTGGAGTCAGAGTTATTGACTGCTATCGTTTGCTACGTTTCTTCTGTTCGAACTGTGCTACTAAGGCCCCTGTCAGATTTGGCCCATGCGGTCGATGCGCACCGAAATAGTGATAGACGGGTGCAGAAAATCCACCCAATGAGTCCGTCTGCGCCCGTCTGCTTGCGTCCGCAGTACACCCAGTCGATACTGTTGTTCCACGCGCGCACACGAACAGGGCCAGTGCATTCGAGGTGGGATTTTCCGCCCGGCCTCAGTTGGTTTTTTGACCAAGTCTGACGGAGGCCTGGCAGTTTGCTACACCGCGCTTCGAGTTCACTGATCACCTAAACATTGCTGGGGCGCTGTAACTTTATCATAGCTTGCCTTGAAGCAATGAACTGGAATGGTGCTCCGATCCAGCCCCAAACGTGATACTGACAAGGGAAGTATAAAAAGCGTAGGTCGGATCTGCCAAAACGACTAGTATGGTTAGTATCTCTTCTGGCTCAATAGTAAAAATGCGCAGTATCCCGCCGCGAGCCGCAGGTTCAAAAGAGTTATGAGCATTTTTTAAGCCTGGCGAAAAAGCAAGGGTACCGTCAGGCATTTTTTTGGAGTTTCAAAAAATTTTCTCGGATTTAGCTCAAAAGTTGTATGTAGGGGTAATCTAGGGTGGTGAACACGAATCTGGAGTCCATTTGTCGAAATTTTGAGGTTGACTGTAGGTTACGGTAGGTAACATGTCATTTAGGGGCAAACGCCACCTTAGTATTTTGAAAATCGACAAACGGACGTTAAATTCGTATTCTCCACCCCGAATAACCCCCGTATACAAAATTTGAGTAAAATCTGAGATTTTGACCAAACTACCGTATGACTTACTTTTGACTTAATCGGTTGGCTTTCGCCTGACGCGGTCATTCCGCATCTTCACCGAGGTGTGCCGTCCTAGTAGTCAGCCGTGTCCATTTTTCACGGTCTTCAGCCACAATTTGAACACATTCCATCCAGCTGTCACTATTCCATTTCCTGCGAAACGAAACATCGCGCCTGAACTGTCTTTCGATGCCGAGTGACTTTAAATCCTCTTTCACCACATCCGTCCAGAACTTTCGCCTACGCCCAGGTGGCCGTTTCCAGACAGGATTTGGAAGCATTTTTAAAGCGTGTTGTACGAGACGATCCGGCGTTCTTCTTAGTATATGCCCGAGCAGTCGAAGTCGACTTTCCATTGCTGCTTGAGATGACGTTAGGAGATGCTGGCACCTCCCTCGTGTCAAGCGTTGATGTACTGCGTCGATTTCCTTGTAAAGGTCTTCGTTATGGCATACACGCGGCCAGAAATATCCAAGCAAACGCCTAAAAAGCTTCCTCTCCGTGCAATCCAACCTTTCCATCTGCGTTTTCGGTGCTGCCCACGTCTCCGATCCGTACATCATGATAGGGCGAATAGCGGATAGGTAGACGCGCAACGACTTCCTTCGCGATGGTGGTAGACCACAAACACTTGGTTAGAGAATTGAATGCAGACGTAGCTTTGCACATCGTTGTCGAATATCCGCTGCATAACTACCATCGTTCTTCAGCAAACAGCCCAAATAACAGAAATCGTCCACCAGTTCGATAGGTTGTCCGTCCACACAAACTTCAAGTTGAAGGCCTCTGAGAGACCCACATCTGCTTGCATTTGTCGGGACGAAGACGAAGTCCATAGGCTGCGGCATACTTCGAAACGAGGTTCACAATCCTTTGCAGTTTTGCGTTGTTTTCAGCGAATAACACAATGTCGTCGGCGTACTCCAGGTCGACAAGGGAGCGTCCTGATGGTGTTAGGATCACATCCGCAGGAAACTGTTCTGCAACTCTACGCATGATGTCATCAACGGCGAAGTTGAAAGAAAAAGGTCCTGCAACGGCTCCTTGACTTACTCCTGTTTTCACCTCGAAAGCTGACGTAAATCCGACAGGTGTACGAACTGCTGCTGTTGTTCCTTTGTTCATGTCCTCGATTAACCGAACATACTTTTCCGGGACTCCATCTGCTCGCAGAGCATTGAGCAATCGATCACGATGAGGAGAGTCGAACGCGGCTTCAAAGTCCAAAAAAGCAAGCTGTAATGGCTTCGAAAACCGCTGCCACGATTCAATTACTCTTCTCACGACGAACACTTGGTCGATGGTCGATCTTCCAGGTCAACCGGCTTGCTCATCTCTGGTCGTTCCTTCACGATGTTTGATAAGTCGCTCGAGAATGATACGTTCTAAAACCTTGTACATGACACGAAGTAGAGAGATTCCTCTGTAGTTCTTAGGATCCGTGACGGATAGCTTCTTGTGAAGAGGTACGATGATCGCATGTCTCCACGAATCGGGTATCCTTTCGCTCATCCATATGGCACGGATGGTGTTGGTCATTTCACGAATCCCAGACGGAGGAAGAGCTTTCAGCATTTCAGCAGTGATGTTGTCATCTCCACCTGCCTTTCCATTCTTCATTTTCCGGACACAATCCAAAACTTCAGACTCAGTCGGCGGTTCCTCACTGACATCGTAATGTGCTCTCTGAACATGCGGGAGCTCAGGTACTGATGGCGCTGGACGATTCAGTAGTATATTGGCAGCGTCGCATCACCAACTGCAACTGCATTGGTAGTGTTCAGGACAGGAGAACATCTCTTCATCTTTCCGCTATACTGTCGCAGCAACGTGTAGAGCTTTCTTCGGATTCTTCTCCTCCCAAGCCTTCTCGAACTCCTTAGCTCTGCACGTCCACTTTCGTTCGCGGTCACTTTGAAGCTGCTGACGCAACTTCCTCCTCAGACGCTTCTCCTCCACGAAGTTTCCTGCAGTTCGGAGAGCACATACTCTGTTGTAGGTAGATGTTGTTTCTTCTGAGACGTAGGCGAACTTCTTCTTAGGCTGTACAACCGGGAGTGCCTCTTTCGAAGCGTCCTGGATGCACTTGACAAAAGAATCCGCGTCGCAAAAGTTTCTTCTTAGTCCGCATTTCGATGTGAATAGAAACGCGTTGTCGGAAATTCCTTCTGCACTCTTCATCTCTGAGACTTGTCATGTCAATCCTCTGGAGAGGCTGAGCCCCTCGCTTCCTCTTATGAATCCTCGCAGTGAAGTTCAACAGAACAGGACGGTGATCCGAATCGAATGCGACATCCCACGCAGCTCTAGATCTTCGAATGTCCGATACTGGAATATTCCTCGTCAGGACATAGTCAAGCTGTAGTTTCAAAGTTGTCATCTTCCGCTTCCGCTGCTCTTCTGGAGATAGCCGGGTTGGTCCCTGCCACGTAAGCTGATGGCGGCGATGATTCCTCTTGAATGTCGATGCAATAATCAGACCACTGCGTTCACAAAAGTCGACAAGGCGGTAGCCATTGTCCGATGGTTGCTCCACTGGGGAGAACCATTTACCGAGTACTTCGGATTCCCGATCAAGTCCCATCTTCGCATTTGCGTCAATCCCCACGACAACAGCATGTTGACAAGGTATCCTGGCCAGCAACGTATTGAGTTCCTCATAAAACGCATCCTTCGAATTGTCTTCGGCGGTTTCAGTGGGCGCATGAGCACTCACTATCCACAGATTGAATCCTCTGTGATCCCGCAGTCGTACGAATGCATTCCGACACGACGTTAGGCCGAACTCCTTGACCATACCATTGGAATCCTTCCTTACACCTATTGCCCACCCTCCCACTCTCCTATCGTCAGCGTTACCGCAGTAGATGGTGTACTCTCCGACGCTGATGACGGGTCTATCTTGAGGCGGGTTTCCTGCAAAGCAGTAAACGGTGCATGGAAATAGCTCAGAAGTCTGGATAGCGCAGTTTTTGGATATCACTCGACAGCGATCGACAGTTCAGGGTGGCGAAATTGTGGCTTGTGGCCAAAGACTCCATGACTCCCTAGGTACGGATCCTAAGGTGTTATGGACCAGAGGCCTTAGTGTGCCGGACGGCGACACCTTTATGCAATGTGCGGGATACTTTCGCGATATAGTTGTGCACGCTATATCGCTCGAACGCTCCCTGTGTACACTCAAACGTCTGCTGGGTTCAGTAGAAGCAGGGGCACCAACGAGCAGGTACCAACAGACTTGTATACACACCCCCAAACTACCGTATACCCACCGTAATCTACCGTAATCTGCAAAAAATCGATAAACGGACTCCAGATTCGTGTTTAGCACTCCAAATAACCCTCAACAAATGATTTTGAGACATATCTAACGTAGAAAACCGGAAATCTCGAAAGTGGCGTTTTTCTCTCGAAATTTTCCCCGGTTGGGAAGCTTCAAACGAAATTAGCCGAACGTTTTGAAAATCGACTAATAAATCACAGAATCGTGATCAGTGCCCCAAAAAACTCCCCTGGGAGAATTTTAAGTCAAATCTGGAACATTTTTCTAAAACGCTTCCAGAGCCCTCAATTAGTAGAAATAAGCGCCCAACCGAAAATCCGTACAAGTCCAAAACGCTGTTAGTCTGGACAAAGTACGGAAAAAGTGCGTTCACCCAAGATTTGCTCAGGGTGGTAGTTTTGGGTGCTGAACACATTTATGAGGTCCGTTTCCGGATTTTCCGAAGAATAACGCGATTTTTGGAAGGTACAAAAAGCACAAAAAATGAGCTTTTTAAGCTTGTAACTTCTTGGAACCTGCGGCTCGCGGCGGGATACTGCGCACTTTTACTATTGAGCCACAAGAGATACTAACGACACTAGTCGTTTTGGCAGATCAGACCTACGCTTTGTATACTTCCCTCGTGAGAGCGAAGTCTGGCAAACGATTTTTTCAACCTTTCAGTGTAGGACGCTGTGATTTTCCGAAGATGCCAATAGAGCTGTAATCGAAGTAGAGTTACGCAGACAATGGAGTCTGACTCATTAGTTTTCAGAGCGAAACAGCGGTGATCGGGGATATTATGTGGAAGGTGATGTCTATGTGGACGATTACGTGATAGGAAGGACGAGTGACTTCCCGGAAGATGAAATTACCATGTATGTGAAGTCAAGCAGCCTCTTCTACCGTCAGCAAATCTGAAAATAGAAAAAAGACTTTCAGTAACTTAGACAATGGGGCGGGCTGACCGTTTGGCAGTCCGTGCTGTCCGCGTGGCAATGCTTACGACCGCGTGCCACGCGTACCGACTGCGTGGCAGTGCGTGCAAATAACGTTTCGAACGTCGCCCATATAACGGCCGGTACGCAAGATGTCCGCGGTTGGTACGTCCTCTTGTCTGAGAAGGTAGTGTTGGCGTGTGGTAGCATCAAGGACAGCCTTCATGATGATTCTCGATTTCGAGTTTCCCGTAGACTTTGAGAGCTCTGGTACCTTGAAAAACGTATTTGCCGAGCAAATCCTCATAAATAAGCGAAAACCACAGATACAGTCTATGTTAGGCTACTTTTTTTTCTTTTTGAGATAGGAGGAAGCACAGAAGAACGATTTTCTTCAGTGTAGTCCGGCGGTCTATCTGATTACATTTTATGTAACATGCTCAGACGAATTAGGAGTCGTCGAGCCGCAATGCTTCGATTCCCAAAGGATGCGGATCCAAAGCTCCTGCAAAGGGCTCTGGTATTCCTCCTCCGGGCATTGGTATCTCTCAGCGACTGTAGTCCCCACTAGTTGGAAAAAATCCGTTCTGCATTCCTTATGGATAAAGGTAAACCCGCTCTCCATCCCTTAAACCGGCTGTGAGGGAAGGAGAGTCGGTCGACCGCTATTCATAAGCCATCCCTCAAGCGTGGGTTGATCACCTCCGCAGTCAAAACTATCCTCCAAATGTGAAGGGGAACCTCCCAGAGAGTGACTTGAGGCCACCATTCAGAGTCGCCCTCAAAGTGCCGAGTGAGGACCCAGCGAGATTATGCGTCTCATATACCCGCTGATAACGTGATCAAGGCATTCACTGACCCGTGGTTAAGATTGTGCTGGCCGACTGTGGGTGCACTGGCTACACTGCCTTTGAAGTGCCGGCGCACCGGCACATATGGGGTCCACGCAAACGGAAAAAGGTGGTGGTACTGTGGCATATTTCCACTAAGCATACTGTAGCCATGGCTGACTCGGTTTCAAGTTGCGGATGTCCTGCCATAATCGACGTCAACATTGTAAATTTTCCCGATTTTTAAAGAAAAGGCACTGTGAACTTTGATTCCCCCCCACATACATTATCAGCACACCTAGAGCCTTTATCATAGATACATCCGGGAATAACAAGAAAAAATAATTTTTTGCTTCTTATTCCTGCGTGTATCAATGGTGAATACCTCAGGTGCAGGGATAATGTTTGTGGTTGTGTAAACTTACCATTGTTAGCGTTTTCGGTGTTTTTCGAAATTCGGGGAAACATTACAAACGTTTCCTTGATTATGGTGAGACGCCCGCTACTTGGAATCAGGCCAAGGTCAAGCGGGGTTGCGAAATTTCGCAACGAGGGGGGTCGCAAAAATTTGGGTCCGAAAGTAAATGTTAGTGGAGATCGCAAAAATTCCGGTTCAAAAATGAGAATCTCGTTGATATCCAGTAAATTCCCGATTACTTTTGGTCCCCAAGGGAAGGATCGTAGCATTCGGTTCTAAGCGCTTGGGCTCAACTACTGAACTAATTTTCGGCGCCTGACACTTTTAGTAATCAACTATAAACTGGCCGGACTCGGGGAGGGATGGCGAAAATCGCGCCTCGGGGATGGGGAATCGCAAAAATTTTGGATTTTGGAAAAAAAATGTGACGGGGGTCGCTCCGATTTCAAAAATTTACTCAACGCTCCGCTTGACCCTGAACCAGGCAGCCATGGCTACAGTATGCTTAGTGGAAATACGCAACCGTACCATGACCTTCTTCCGTTGTCATGGACTGTAGCCTGCCGACAGCCAGCGTTGACTCGCTGGCGCACCGGCAATGTGAAAATGGGGTTGATTTGACGGTTTCCAGGTCGCCTGAGTGAGTAGTTCTTGGTGTATTCAGTTGTTTTGTCAACGTGAGTTTATCATCCAGGGATGAAGTTTAATGTCTGAAAAGATGCTGCCCCAGGAAGGTTTTGAAAGACTTCCTCAAGGGTCCTCTTCATATTTTCTTCAATTGCAATCCAACTGCCAATATTCCATAGCAAAGCCAACAGGCTTCCACATAGTCGATCACTGATGTGATGGCGAGCTTTTAAGTTTATTGAGTTGCTGGTGGACTGGTTTTCAAGGGGTGCCACACCCATTATGCTCTTCCTGCAGTTTGTCTGTCCATATTTATTTTAAGATCGTATCGGCAGCATTTTGGACCCGCAGATGCATTGGAGCATATCGACTTTCAACTGCCTGGCCAGAGCACGAATCAGGTTTTTCTCCATTTTGTCGTTTCAAACAACATCTCGATAGCGAATATATCTGCAGCTTTTCTCGTTGCGTTTGAAGTTAACTGAAGTTTGAGCCGTGCACGATTTTTTGAAAAATTGGTCTGCTAGAAAAGTTTTCCATCTTTCTGGTAAAACGAGTTGAGTGTGGGTCAAGAACTCGATCGGGGCTTAAGCTGTTAGAATGCGGGTCTGCCGTTTCATTTCTACAAAGTAAAATGCAAATATATTCTACAGAAGGTGCAAAATAACTGCGCTGAAAAATTTGACGAGATCTTCTGGAGATCAGGTACGCCTTTAAAGGCAGTGTCCACGAAAATCTTCGATTTCGGGATTTTCAGCTAGAACGATTGGTTCGCCCCCGGCTAGAGCCGAAATGACGAAAAAACTGGGAAAACGCACCAGAAGTACACGAAATCCTGCACTCTCACTCAGCTCCCGTACTCTCATTGGATCTGTTTGTTGTGACAACAGAATCTTTTGTGGACCCGTCCGTCCAAGTTCGTAACCCTCTACTGCTCCTATCTTTTTGTATTTTCGATCGACACCTTTTTAACCGGTCAAAACCACCAAGAGCGTGTTCATTTTAATAGACAAGTAGTCCGGGCCAGTGAATAATGCCACTGAAATAAAGCGTCTTAGTGCGTTTCGTGCCGTTTTTCATAATTTTGTTAACACTTCCTGGCCAAGCATTGGTTTAAGTGAGACACTCGGCAACGAAAATAATCGTGAACCTAGCCTCCACAGCGCAGAACCATTTCCGAAATTTGGAAATTTACTATAGACATTCGAAATTGTAATGCGTCAAACACGCCGAAATAGTCGTAAGAAGTGGGATTCAATTATCTCATGGTTTTTTGAAAGTTGTCACCTTAAAACTAGGACTTTGATGGGCCTTTTCGCTATTATTATTCTCTTCTTCGTGGACTTTTCTGTGCGAAAAAACATTGAAAAATAGGATACGGTTTCTATAGGGAACGTTACCTTCAACAATCAGTTCCCCTTCGTTGGTCGAGTGTATATCTCACACAAGCTGTAGCGCAGGCTAAATATAAAAAATCTTCTGCTTAGGAGAATTCTACAGAAAAGGTTTAGTTCTGGTTTCAAAACTGCTCAACTTGAATTAGAGGGCCCCGATTCGCTTTGATTAGTGTGTAATATAAGTTTCTCGCTCTCTTATAATTGTTTTATAGAAGAGTTCTTGAGAGTTTAAAGGCACAGTAGACCATCAGACATGAATTTTGTGATTTTTATTTGATTGTGTAGTAGGCACCTGTATAACACGTGCCGAGTGCGAGATCTCAGTTCTTCTAAATAAGCGACTTATAAGGGACCACCACAGGTCCGACCTCCTTCGCTCACCACCACGGGCCATACCCCTACCAGATTTCCCAACTCGATAGCGGCTAGATGGATGGATGAATTCGCAAAAAGCCGTCGTTCTTCAGTCCATTGCCGGCCTATGCCCTCATCCTGTTTTGCTATCTTGCAGCGATTGCGATTGAAGAGCAATACAGGCTTGAGACAACTCGTCCACCAATTTCTCACCCTCAAAATATAGGAATTTTCAAGTAGCCACAACTCTGTTCATAGGGGTCTTGGACGAATTGAGAGATACCACTGTGGTCAGCGTGTAACTCTCTCCAACATCAACATAGGATCTGAAAAATAACTGCCCGAGTGTTCTGTGCCTTCAAGTATTTAAGGCGTCGTTTATACTTCCGCCGCCGAACGGCGCGTCACGCAACATTCCTTTAAGGGGTCGTTTACACTATAGCCGCCGAGCGGCGCGGTAAATCTGACAATCCTATAATCCCGCGTCACGCAACATTCCTTTAAAGGCAGCATTCACGCTCGCAAGCATAGTCGAGATAACAGCATAGATAGGTCCGCACGGCCCGTACTATGTCGTCAACGACGTTTGAAGCGCTGGAAACTGTCCAGGATGACAGTATTTGACAATGTTTGAGCAATCTTGCCTTCCACGCCCGTATTTTCACACCCCTTTCGAGTAACAGAATGAGAATCGATACTTGTGAAAACAGGTGATAATTGAAGTGATAGCACTATCAAATGGGAGTGCACGAGAGAAATAGCTTGGTTTACTTGAGTATAACATGTCTGCATACCTATTGACTCTCGTCCACTTCCGAGAATGCCGCTCTACTTTGGCTGACCTCTTGAAATGGAGGATTTTATCAGTGCACAAACATGTTATACTCAAGTAAACCAAGCTATTTCTCTCGTGCACTCCCATTTGATAGTGCTATCACTCTCAATTATCACACGTTTTCACAAGTATCGATTCTCATTCTGTTACTCAAAGGGGTGTGAAAATACGGGCGTGGAAGGCAAGATTGCTCAAACATTGTCAAATACTGTCATCCTGGACAGTTTTCAGCGCTTCAGACGTCGTTGACGACATAGTACGGGCCGTGCGGAGCTATCTATGCTGTTGTCTCGACTATGCTTACGAGCGTGTATGCTGCCTTTAAGGGTCGTTTACCCTCTACTTCCCCACAGCTCGCACTTAGTTTGGCTGCAGTTCGGACTGCGATCCGCGTGTGCGCTGCGGTTCGAAGAACAGTTCGTGCTGTGGGTGGCCGTTTGT
Source organism: Aplectana chamaeleonis (assembly GCA_029168955.1). Lineage (NCBI taxonomy): Eukaryota > Metazoa > Nematoda > Chromadorea > Rhabditida > Cosmocercidae > Aplectana > Aplectana chamaeleonis. The sequence continues at coordinate 50,118 of JAPDOI010001150.1, read as the reverse complement.
GGGGGTCAGCCACGTGGCCATCAATCGATGCAACACGAATTTTCGTTCTCTCAATCATATGTTTTAGCTCGGTGACGAGCATTTTCGGCGCTCTTCCCATGTTGTTCTCGACTAATCTCCCGAATTCAATATTTTTTGCTGCTCTATCCGATCTCTGCTCTAAGTTTGGGTAAGTTTTATTACTACTTTCATTGTTTTTGGAGTAATTAAGTTTTTCAAATATATTTTTATTCGTTCATTCGGTAATTTAATTTTGTCTTCATTCGTTCGTCATTCATTAACTTTATATTTACTTAGGAACTAGTAATTTTCTTTTCTTACACAATTATTGAACCTTTTGAATCTATAAATTGTTCATTTACTTACTCAATATTTGGTTTATTTGCTGTCTTAGACATTTGATTGTATCCATTTGATTATTTCGTTTGTTATTACCTCATTCAGTTATTACTAATCAGCAACTTATATATTCAAAAAATAATTTGATAAATATTGTTTGAAAATTACTTATGGGGCCACTTAGTTCAATTTTGGGGCTTTCAATAGTTACGCTACTGACTGAAGAGCGGAAAATAATTTTAAATGATTAAGTAGTAATGAATAATTTCGATTTCAGGGTTGCTTCTTTTCATTCGACTAATTCTTTTTTATATTCTTTACCTTGACTTGAGAGCAATTTGTTTGAGCTTGTTTGCGCTTAAGAACTGTATTGTCTAAACTGACGTCATGTTCTTGCGTCGGATTTTTCTCAGTGTATCACGAATGCATATCATTCTGCTTTCGCACACGTTTGCGAGTTTAGCAGCCGTTTTCACGATTACCTGGAATGTGAACTCCCTGCTTACGCTTACGAGAGCGATGCTGAACTTGTTGGAATTTTTACACTGTCAAGGAAGAGAATGTAAAAAAGAATACCAAAAATCAGTCTAAATAGAGCAAGCTACCCTATTCAAAATTATCAAGAAAATTTTGACAAATATCTAACAAAATATTTGGACTATATGAAAAATTGTTTAGTATTTAATGAACAAGGAACCAAGAAACGAAGTACTCAAATTAATTTATTCAAATGACTGAGACAGCAAATAAATTAATGAGCAAATGCATTGAATTCTCAATAATAAATAAAATAGTAAATGAATCAATAATAAGCGAAATCATGGATTAATTACCGAGAAACAAGTTAATAAACGACTAAAAATATATTTGAAAAACTTAATTACTCCGAAAACAATGAAAGTAGTAAAAAAAACTTACCCAAACTTAGAGCAGAGATCGGATAGAGCAGCAAAAAATATTGAAATCGGGAGATTAGTCGAGAACAACATGGTAAGAGCGCCGAAAATGCTCGTCACCGAGCTAAAACATATGATTGAGACGACGAAAATACGTGTTGTATCGATTGATGGCCACCTGGCTGACCCCCACAAACGGCCACCCACAGCACGAACTGTTCTTCGAACCGCAGCGCACACGCGGATCGCAGTCCGAACTGCAGCCAAACTAAGTGCGAGCTGAGGGGAAGTAGAGGGTACACTACAGCCGCCGAGCGGGGTGCAAGAGTGCAAATCTATAATATTGATCGGACCGCGCCGCGTGATCAATATTACAGAAATGCACTATGCCGCTCCGTTCGGCGGCGGGAGTATAAACTACCCCTAATATTGATCACGCGGCGTGGCACGATCAATCGTGTAGAATTGCGTTTTACCGCCCCGCTTTGCTGCTTGAGTATAAGCGACTCCCGATTGCGATTCAAATTCATACGTAAGATGTATGCATTCAGGATTCTGACCCAAATTTCGATGACTTGGACGGTTTTAGCAGTGAAGACGTGGAACACATTGGAACTGTGAATCCAATGAGAGCCGCAATCAATAAGAGTTGCAGTGGATGTGGGGCTCAGCTGCACTGTAAGGTAGTATTACTAATAAGTCTCATTTTCACGTCTCCATCACAAATTCAAACAACTGTTTCAGGATGGCTCTCTTCCTGGATTTCTGCCTGAGGAGTTGTTGAACAACGTTGCTCGTAAGAAAAAGTCGGCTTCAGTCTTGTGTCGGCGGTGTGATTTGCTGAAAAATCACAATTTTCTGGTGATTTTCATTGATCATTTTTTGAAGTCCGTAAATTTTATGTTCTCATAAATTTCAGTTTGTTTCCTTCTGTTTTTTTTAGTTGAATGTTAACGTTTGTCCAGTGGATTACGAATCGATTATGTCGAGTCTACGAATGAATCCTGAAGCGCTGGTATTACTGGTTGTAGATGTCACTGATATTCCGGGCAGCATTCATAGGCAGCTGCCGCGAATAATTGGGCCTAGGCGGCCCATGATTGTGATAGGTACGCTGGCTTTTTTCCAGTAGTTCACTCTTGTTAAAGCCATCGTCCAAGCTCAGAATCAACTCTTCGTTTTTCTGCTTAACATGGAGAAAATTTCACGCTGATCACAATGGTGTCTCCAAAATCGCTCAGAACTCACTACGAACTAAGTTACGGCTCCTCAAAAATTTTGAATTCGGACTGGTAGACAGCTCGCGGACGAGTTGTCTCGAGCCTGTATTTTCTCGTTATTCGCAGCCATCATTCTCAAGCAGGCCACACTATAAAGCCAGACCTTCTTCTTCTTCTTTGCAGCCGCGAAGAGAGGAATTGCTATAGGTTCAGAAACTGGGCGACCAGCGTTGGATTCGTCCAAAGGTCTATTGTAGTCAATGTTGTAGGGTTTTTTAGACAGTTGAATAAGTGTAGGGTATTGTGGCCAGGACTACCACAGTCCGGGCAAACGTCGGGAGTGCTATTGTCGATCCTGTTCACGTAGGACTCCAGGAGCGTTGAGTGCCCACAGCGCAATGAGGCTAGAGTGCATCTGGCACGTCTACTAAGCTGAGACTCAGGCTCAGAAACTCGAGGCGGCACAGTACCCAGAATAGGATTAACAGCCGCTCTTTCCAGATACCCTCTGACGAAATGGGTGTGCTCCTCGCGCAACAGACGGAGGCGTTCTTGATATGAATCGTGCCATCTTTGCAGATCGACTTTATCTGGAGCATCGGCAAAAGGTTTTCTGATGCCTCTCTCTCTTACAGGCTCAAGTACTCTCCAAGATGGGTGGTTGGGCTGCTTGACGATGTTAATATACAGCTGCTGGGCCTGGAGCTGACAGTGCTCCTTTACTGGTAGCACCCGTGTCTCGGCGTGTAAATGCTCGATTGACGAACTCCTAGCACATCCGGTGGCGATCCGAAGAGCAGCGTTTTGTACACGCTGCACCTTAGTCCAGGATGAGTCCGACACTAAGTGTTGCCAAACTGGTGCCGCATACTCTAGGGCGGGCTGCAGTATAGCCTACCCTGGTTAACACTGTCGAATGCCTTTGTCAAGTCCAGGGCTACAGCGACGGTGCTGAGGGGCTTTCTCATGTTGAAGCCGTCGATGGCATAGCCAACGATTTCCAAAAGCGCCGTCGTGGTGGAATGTAGCTTCCTAAAGCCGTGCTGGTGATGCTGTTTCTCATTATGCTGAGCCAAATCATTGACGACAAGCTTTTCAGCAACCTTGGCTAGGGGTGACAAAAGGCTTATTGGCCTGTACCCTTTCGCTGATGACAGCGATTTACCGGACTAAGGCAGAGGAATGACATTTGCTGTTTTCGAGTTTTGTGGCAGTGTGCAGGTTTGGAATGATGTGTTCATTAAATCAGTGAGCAGCGAGAGAAATTCACTGGGGAGCTTCTTTAGGACTGCTGGATAGATTCCGTCAGGTCCAATGGCTTTGGAATCACGCATTTCCTTTATAATCTTCTCCACCTGCGCCGGAGTGAAGGCATCAGCCGTGCCCATAAGCGGAAGGCGGCACAGCTCCCTTACTTTCACTCGGTTTTGCGGGCCACGCTTCGCACATGTTATGAAGAAGCTCTTGCCCAGAGCGTAAGCGGCATCTTGTCCTGACTTGAATACATTGTTCTCAAACTCGATAGTAGATACGGTGGCGGGTATGATTTTTCCGGAGAGTTTTCTCAGGATTTTCCATGTAGCAGCACCATGTGCCTTGAAGTTCAATTTTTCGGTGAACTTCTGCCACTCGTCTTTCTTGTGCCTGTCCAAGTCTTTTCTAATCTCGTCGTCAAGTTCAGTGACCTTCGGGTCCAGATGGTGGGCAGATCTCTTTTCATCTCTTGTCCTGATTTTCTGAAGTATTTCCCTGGTGACATTAGGGTAAAAAGTTTTCACACGTCTTTCTGGTATGGCCGCTTTCACAGCCTTCCGGATAGCGTCAGATATGTGACGTTCTTTCTGGTGCACATCGCCATTCCATGGATATTCAGCCGCTCGGTGAAGTGCAACCTCTCTGAATAGGCTCCTGTCTGCAAGGCCTAAATTGAGATAAGAACGGTGACGAATACCAGAATAAGGGGCTAGAGAATTTGAGAGATCGATATGGACGAAAATGGGAGTGTGATCACTAGACAGAGTTGTAGAAGTGGACCACGAGCAAGCACTAGAAAGATTGGAGGAAAGGAGCGAAATGTCTGGGCTAGAAGACCGGCCGATGGAAGGGAGGCGAGTGGGCTGATCATCGTTTAGGATAACCAGGTCGCACTCCTCCGCCCATTCCTCGACGTCTTCTCCTCTAACATCAGAGTCAAGTGAAGAGCAAAAGGTATGAGCATTGAAGTCGCCCGCGAAGACGACAAGGGTGAGAGGGCGCAATCGTTGAGTTGTTTTAGAAGAGGGATAGGATTATAGGTTGGAGGACAAGATGTAGTTGGGGAATGTAGATGTTGAAGAGAGAGATAGGGAGTTTTGAGTGGGGAAATGGATGGGGACGTACTCGAGAGTACCGTCCGTAAGGACATTGGGAATTAGGTAAGAAGGAAGAGTGGATAGTACAAAAGTAGAAACTCCTCCACCGAAAGACGATCTTGGAGCATGGTATGAAGTATAGGCAGGGATATTTAGGTGAGAAGAGGTAGCAGAGGGGGAAAGTTTGGTTTCCTGAACCATTATAACATCTGGATGGTGAGTACGAGCAAAGAGAGAGAGCTCAGATAGTTTGGCACGAAGGCCATTGAGATTTTTATGTACAATAGAAAGTGGGCGATTGGAGATAGAGGAATCAGAGTTTGTAGGTGAGGAGCACAGGACGTAGCAAAAAGCATAGATATGATGCCTCACAGAACTGAGACACGAAAAGGAGAGATGCACTCAGCTCTGGCATCCTAAGAATTGGTCACTTTTTCCACTCCATGTGACATCCTTGCCGCGCGCAGCGCACGGGTACTTCTGAACGGGTCCAGGATTCCTCTCCACGCCGGTCCTTTGTAAGAGAATCCTTAGGAGAGCTGAGGCCAGCCAGCATCTCTCCCATAGCAAAAACCCTCTTCGTGGAGGGGTTGATGTCGGTTTGCACGGAGTTGATGTTGCTTCCTCCACACGGCCACGGCACGAACGTACGACATCTCGGCAGCAAAGCCAGACCGAAAACAAAAAGAACATAGATTTTGAATAAAATCAATCGCGCTAGCTTTCCCCATTGAGATGGGAAACCTGCCAGTTGGCGTTGCCCATTTTTTCTATCAAGGGGGCGTGGCCGACTTTTTCCTAGCTTTTTCTCGCTTATTTGAGCGAATTGAGATTCCGCGCTTGGCTGGGTTTCTATTCACGACGACCGGAGTATAATATCAAAAATTACCTCTGAGATTGGACTGTGCCTTTAAGCAGCCAGCAGCAGTCCACAATAGTTCCGATATTGTAATGGAGCACACATTTCTTCAAGAAAAATGAAATTTCTATGTTGGCCGAGAGGACATTTGGATGCTATCAGAGCTGTTATAGTTGAATTCAGCAAATAAGGTTGATCTCCTTCCACCGGATGCTCAGTGCGGCTACTTGAAGAGATTCAAGCGGGTTGTTGAAGAAGCGATAGAGGAAGCTGGCTTCCGCGATCAGTTCTCGGTACTCCATACGGCACTTGTGAGCGCAAAGACGGGATACGGTATTGAAGATCTGATTACGGTACTTTAACTTTATCGTCGTCAAGGTGTTTCCTGTATTGGCAGGCGTCTGTTATTCCAGGAGATTCATCTGAAATACACAAATGTGAAGCTGGGAGTGCGGAATGATATCTATCTAGTAGGGTGTACGAATGCAGGAAAATCGTACGTGATTGTCGATTGAGCGTTTTTTTCTGTGGTTACTTTCTACGATGCTGTTTTTGGTGGATTTCAGGAGCTTATTCAATGCGTTTTTGCAATCGGACTTGTGCAAGGTGCGGGCGGTTGATTTGGTTGAGAGAGCTACTACATCTGTATGGCCTGGCACAACGGTAATTCAGTCATAGAGGTTTTTTGGAATATAGCGGTTCAAAACCGCCTTCTGTTAGTAATGGAATAATAGTTATCCTTGTATAGTGAAGTCCACCAAAAGCTGCACATCTACTTATCTATGAGAAGCAGTCGGCTGGAGATCAATATGCATGAATCCCATATGAGCACGCTCGGCACCGTTTGAGCGAGAGCGGTTGTGCTGCAATGAGTTCCATGCACATTGATCTCCAACCGACCGCTTCTCATTGATATGTAGATGTGTAACTTTTGATGGACTTCTCTACAAAGCCTAGCTCGCTCGGATGAGACCGGGCGGAGTAAGCAGCGGAGCGGTAGGTCATGGCAAAATGTAACAGTGATAAGGAGATTTTGACGTGGTAAGCCCGATAAGCCTCAAATCATCCGGCTCAAAATGAGGGAGCTAGGCTATACATTGTTGAAAATCCAAAATGTCATTTTCAGCTGTCTCTTCTGAAATTTCCGATAATGAAGCCGTCTACGTATAGGTTGGAATTGCGTCGAAGGCGACTGCTTCAACATATGGCTTGGCTCCAGAAGGAAATGTATAACAGGTTAAGTGAAGTGGACGGGTCTGACAAATACGTTGGCATCATAACCGTTTGGATTTTTTTTAGTCTAGGATTGCGATGTTTTCCATGAATTTTCTCCGCAACCATGTTTTTCATTCCCCGAAGTCCTATTCATATTCAATACAAGTTTCATGGTGATTTCAGGAAGCTTATGTTACAAAACACCGGTGATCCCAACTATGCAGTGCTAATTGGATCAATTCAGAATACGTACAAGGTAAATTTTCTCTTCACTAAACCATGAATAGAAGGTTTATGTATCGTCCGCGTCATTCAATTAGGAAGCGGCACCTAGCAAATGGACGTGATCGATAGCCATCTTTTCGTTTCCCGCGAAGCAGCGTCGCGGTTTGCTACTTGAATGACACAGACGGTACAGTCAGATGACAAGGCAACGAAGTGAACGATAATCTCATTCACACAACAAAACAGAATCTCAGGGCTGTGAAGCCCTCAAGTATCGGATACAAGTGGAAGTATAAAAACGTTTATCCTTAACAAGGAAGACACAGTTTGACGAACAGCTTCTGGTTTCTTTAGTGCCACTATTAACTAACCACAGAGAGAAAGATGGAGGCGAACTTCAGGAGAAGATGAACGAATTAAGACGGAATAATAAGAAAAACGACCTATCATGAAGACTCCAACTGTAGATGGCGCTCGCGCCAAAGCGTACCCCCCCTTAAATGCGATTTTAAACTGCGGGGCGCTATCAAAATTCGAATATAACGTGCACCAGCTAAAAAACAAAATATACACACGCGGAGTTCACTCTCCTAGGGCGCTATTCATACTACTCGATGCTCGCCTGAGCTGGCGGTCGCATGCTTCCCCTCTCCCGCGCGCCACGCGCGGTAGGCCCACTGCGCCATGGCGGCTACGGCCGTAACAACTTTCACCATTCTCATTTTAAACTATCTCCAATTCCATTCCATTCCATAGTGATTAATTCCAGAGCTATCTTCTGCAACCATGAATGTGAACGCGTGTACAGATTTGGCTTGTTCGGAAAAAGTTAGGGCCTTTTTTAATCCGCTCTGCCATAGCGTCGCCGCTGGAGTACTCATGCCCTAACGCCCCGCCCGCGCGTCACGCGCATGCTGCTCATCTTCCATTCTCCGTGGAGAACTCGTGAATGAATACTATCGTGTACACTGCCTTCAAAGATAAACCTAATTATTACAAAACAATTTTACTTTGAGGACTTGATATTCACACCCCTACTGTTTTCACCCTACGCGTACAGTTTTAGGGGTAAGAGATGAAGTGAACTACTGCAGAGTTTAAATCTGACAGGGGAACCACTATAAGTCATAGCAACCATTCCAAATGAAATGTTCTCTTCTAGAACCATTCTCGCAGGAAAAGTCCGAATATGCCCATCGCAGCTGCCTAGACCCACTCTGAAAAAAGTTATGGGCGTTTTCAAAGCTTCGCCGCCCATGGAATTTTCAGGGTGTTTATAAATTTTTTTCCGGATTTCGCTTAAAACATATATGGAGGGGTAATCTGGGGTGCTGAACACAAAGGGTTTGCTAGGTTTGCTCGTCGAACTTTTGAGGTTCCTGTAGGTTACGGTAGGTAACATGCCATTTAGGAGGCAAGGACTACGTTGATAATCCGAGAATCGACAAATGTACATCGAATTCGTATTCAACACCCTAAATAACCCCCACAGAGAATCTTTGAGACAAATCTGAGACTTTGACCAAATTACCGTATACCCAGCGTAATCTATCGTAAGCTGTCAAAAATTGATAAGCTGACATCAGATTTGTATTGAGCACTCCAAATAACCCCCAGAAAAACGGTTTGAGCCACATCTGTCGCCACATTCAGGAAATCGTCAAAAGCCGATTTTGCCGTCAATTTTTTTTTGCTTGTGGGAAGCTTTGAACAAATTTAGTCGAAAACTTCGGAAAAGCACAAATGAACTTCAGATTCGTGATCAGAACTCCAAATAACCCCCCAGGGCGAATTTTATGTCAAATCTGGAATATTTTTCTAAAACGCTTCGAGAGCCCTCTAATTGGTCAAAATAAACTGCCAACCGAAAATCCGTACAAGTCCAAAACGCTGTCGGCGTGCGCAAAGTTTGGAAAATGTGCCTTCACCCAAACTTTGCCTGAGGGGGTGGGTTTGGGCGCTGAACACGATTATGAGGTCCTTTTCCGGATTTTCGTAAAAAATAATGCGCTTTTAGGAGGGTACAATAGGTATGAAAATCAGAGAAAAAAAACGCCTACAACTTTTTTTAGAGTGGGTTCTAGTCAGCTGCAATGGGCATATTCGGAGTTTTCGTCCGAAAATGGTTTTAGAAAAGTACATTTCATTTTTAATGGTTACTATAGTGTGCCCTGGACGGAAAGACCGAATATTGAATAGATTCGAATGACCCCCATTTTTTAACCTCCGATTTCTGAACAGATTCGAATACCCTCTTTCTTGACGTTCGATTTTCGAATATTTTCAAATGGCCTCTTTTTTGAGTTTCGATTTTTAAATTTATTCCAATGACCCACTTTTTTCGAGGTCCGAATTTTGAATAGATTCGAATAAATTCAAAGCGACAAACTGAAATCAGGTCAGGTGAGCTGCGAGTGGATCTTATACTTCGAAGTAAACTGTGTACGCACGCGTTACTGTCCGGCGAGTGTCGCGCGCGCGGCGAACGTGGAAAAGCCGCCATCTAGAAGAGTTATCAGCACCATGTACGGCGAAACGGTCATCGTTGGTGACATAAAATGAACGCAGCAAAGTAAATAATGCTTCAGGACATGCCAGTTTACATAAAAGCTGAGATGTCGCGTCGCCGCCCTATCCGTCGTGCGCGACGCTCACCGACCGCGACGCAGAACACACTGGTGAGCAATGTCCGCTCCTCCTGTACCATACACTTCGATACAGCATGAAACCTCGAAACCAAAATTCTGCCCGGACTCTGCCTTTAAGATCGAAAGATCCACAGTTGCTGATCGAGACCTATAAAATTTACGTTCGCTGAATGTTGGAGTATGGTTTTTGTTGTTTTGTTTTTCTTTTTCCTGCGTTTTTGCGCCCTGCAAACGGCAGATTGTAGGTGTTTTGGAAAGGGTGCAAAATAGTTCCCCGCAGAAAATCTCTATTCGGGCACTTGGATTCACGTATGCGAACTTTCCTAGGAGTTTTCTCAGAATTAAATGACTACAACTGGACACGCTTGCTCTCTGTAGGAGAAGAAATGAATCATTTTTTGACTTATGATGAACGGTTTAGTGGTACATAAACTATCTGAATTCGTTACCTTGAGACGTTCTAACACTAGAGGACAGGGGTTCAAACCCAGCTTCCCTCGGCCTCGCACTCGAATAATAAGGCGTAATCTTCACACAATCCAGGGTGATAAGAGTATCTGCGCGCCTGCAAAAGGCTACTGGTGCCTAGTTACTTTGCTATTCTTAGAAGGCAGGATGCTAAAGGCATCAGTATACATCCTCGTCGCTGCAGCGACAGGTTTCGCCAACTATCCCTCTTCGTGTCAGGACCAACACCGGCACTATGGCAGGGTCGGCCGTGAAGTCTGTGCGCGCCCGTCGCTTCGACGGGTCGCTGAGGGGTGTCATGGCGGGATCATACTTCTGACGACAAGCGACGCGACGCAATGTTTAACATTAATATCAACTGAAAATCGATATGCCTGAGATGCACGGTCACTGTCAGTACTATTTGCGGGAAGTATGATCCCGGCCCTATAGTTTTGAGTGGCGTAGCCGTGGTATTCTCCGTGGCCGTGGCGACAGCCCGTCGCTGTGCGCGTGATGTCGCTGGGCCCAGATTATTTCCCTAAGAAGTCTATTTTTGTTTCCTCTCAGACTTTTTCAACATTTCTGAGGAGGTAGCGTCAATGAATGATCAATTATGAGAGTAGTCACTTAATCAGCATTTTATACACCGCTTCTACCATTTCCTGGTCGTACAGCTCTCGTTGCATAATTTTTTCTGACTTGGGCACATTTTTCGTCTTGCTTGAATCTTTTTGAAATTTATGAAATGAGGAATTATATCGGAGTACCATGTGAAATCGGAACCTTTTTCTCTAATTCTGGAATGAATATCTATTGCAGATACGTGTTTCATACACTTCATTGTGATGGTTTTTCATGAAAAAAGTGTCCCTCATGAAATTTCACGCAGGAAAACATGAGGAACAAAATCGTTATCCATTAAGTGGTCTGCAAATGCGACTATGCAGAAATGCAGGTACGCAAAAGCGCGTTGAAATTCAGGCAGTGGCGACAACTCCGTCGCCGTGTCCGTCGCTGAAGTATACCAATGCCCTAAGTGAAATTATTGGGAAGGAACTCAGCGCTCGCCGCTGAAACAGACGCTGAAATGTTTCGAAATGGAGCCGCCACGCTACGATGAAGACGCCAATTTCTGCATTGCGGCGCAATTATGGAATCCTTCGACGTGGTCATACTACCTGCCAATGGAACTCGCGGTAATCTACCGTTCACCATAAATAGCGGCAACGGGGCAAATCTATTCGAAACCTTTTCAAATTATAACTATTCGAATGAATATTCGAATAGTAGGCTTCGATAATTTAATAGATTCGAATACCCCCTTTTTCAGGGGTCCGATTATCGAATAGATTCGAATACCTCCTTTTTTAGGTCCGGTATTTAAATAGTATTCGAATGGCGCGTTTTTAGAAATTCCGATAATGAATACGTATTTGAATAGCAAGTATTCGAATATATCGATTCGAATCTATTCGAATGGCACAACTATACTGGTTACTATGACTTATAGCGGTTCCCTTGTGAGAACATAAGAAATTTCTGTGTTATTTTTACTGACATTGGCTTTTTTTGTGAGGTTGCGAAGTTTTTTTACCCCTCCTTATGCATTTATAGGAAAAAGCAGACGAAGAGCAACCAGTAGCGCTCACCGAAATCTCCGGTAATCCCGCCGACGAAAAAACGGATCGTTCTACAGGGTAGGCCATAAATGGTTTATCATAATAATGGGTTTGGGTAATACCAAACGCTAGTATTCTTTCACATCGAAGTGCGTAATGCGAAAATTGGATGTTGTAGATTTAGCGAACACAAGTCTGTTTTTTTAGGTGGTCGATCAAAGATCCCATTTTCGCAAAAGGGCTGTGGTGCTACGACACACCGGGAACTGTCAATGATCAGCAGGTGGAGTTTTCTTGCAGAGCACTGTTACTGTAGCAACACTGTTTTTTGTAATCATCCGATTTAGGTGCTCAATTTGTTCACGCTAGACGAATTGATTCATGTGATACCTCGTCGGCTGTTGCAGCCGCGTACTGCACTCGTGCCAGTAGGCTACTCGTTGTTAATTGGTGGAGTTGCTCGCATTGATGTGCTTCAAACTACAGACGATTCCAGCGTGCTGGTATGTGCTCAATTCTGTGCCGAAATTAGATCTCAAGTTCTAACTTCGCTGATAGCGGTTCTTAAGCTCTCAACGTTTGCGAGTGGCGATTTGCCGTTGAACTGCATGCGAACGTCAGAGGTTGACTCGTTTTTGAAGGAAAATCTTGGCACGAAAGCGTTAGTTGCGCCATGTGGCAAGGAAAGGCTTGCTCAGTGGCCAGACATGGAAGGTCGTGATTTCGAATTGAGTGGAAGAGAGGTTTGTGCTCCTGAAATGACAATGACTCTTACACTGATGGCATATCTATTGGTTTCAGGAAGGCGGCGGGGTTGCAGACATTGTGCTTTCGTCGATCGGTTGGGTTCTACTGACGAGTACAAGTCCGGAAATTCTGATTCGTTCGTTTACGCCTGGCGGCAGAGGACTGGCAGTGAGATCGCCGATGCTGCCCTATGCCGCTGCTCTGAGAGGGAAACGAATGCCAGGAACACGGTTTTATAAGGTGAGTGGTACTCAGGGCTATTTAGAGGAGCTATGGGAATGTTCTCCTGGCGCTGACAGCGGTACCGCAGTGTCTGAGCGATTTTTGCTGAGTCAATGTTCTCCCCCCCCCGTCATTCGGTAGCAGCTTTCATGGCTCAATCGCTCACGCAAAATCAGGAAGTCTGTATACCAGTTCTCGTTTAGCCTTCCCTGATGTACGGAATCGACTATAAATTAAGGTGGAGACTATCTGAGGTCAAGTTCATACTCTCGTGAACCTAGATTGTCAGATAGGCTGCAAACCTGAACTTCGGCTGACCCTACTTCATTCTTCAAAAGCCATCATTCGGAGCGTCACTTAAAAACTTCTATTTTGAATGCAATTCGAATTTGTGGCCCGTTTTCACATGGGGATTGATTGATTCGAGGAACGTTATCTGGTTTTCTCCTCCTACTTATAGATGAAAAAAAAACGTGGTGTAAGGCTTAGTGTATACCGTCCTCGACCAACGACGCGATTTTGTGTTTTGATCGTTGCTGATCGAATTTCAATATGGCTTGTAAGCACTGTCGCGCGTCGCGGTAAGTGTGGTACATAGTTTTAGAAACATACCAGCGATATGTCGCGAGGAGGATCCCATTCATATTTCTCGTGGACAAGATCGGTTGCTGAAATCAACTGAATCGATAATGAAGCATGCGATGAGTAAATACACGAAACGCGTGACACCATCGCTGGTGAAAGGTCACTTGCACTGAGTGGAATCAGCTGACGCGGCGTGAAAAGCGACCACAAGGTGCTTGTACTCCACGACGACTCCATTTCAAGACCAGAGACGCGATCGACGCATTACAATAATGATCGCTAATACATTTGTCGCCGCCAGCAGAGCTGACGCTCGGCGTCACTTGCCGGTCGCTGCAGCTGTGCAGACTCCTATTGTCGCGAATCTGCCTCGGCGATTCAGAGTTTCTGTGGTGTTTAGGGCCGCGATCATACTTCCCGTGCCGGCGATACAGTCATGCCGATTGCGACAGCACGGTGACGTGATTACGACATGGTCGTTGCGTTGCTGTTGCTATGCAAGGAATAGTGACGATGCGTTGCTCCATAATGACGTCAAGCGACACGCGCGAAGTGTTGTTGATCGAATGCACACTTCTAACGGTGTGGCTGCTCTCCCACCCCAGCGGAGCGTCTCATAGTGGGTTGGCTACTCCACTGAGTGAGTGCATTTGAACAAAAACTTAGAAAAATGACAACAGTGAAATTTATAAGCCAATGTAAGTTACCTGCCGTTTATCACAGGTCATTCAAGTCACGTGCAACATATCGACGGGAGTGCGCCTTCAATATGTCACATGTGGCTTAAGTGGCACCAGATAAGTCGCAAGGAACTTAAATCTGCCAAGAAGGCATTGACAAGGGGAAAATACGACGCAGTCTTGGTGTCAGGCTCAGGACAGGCGTTGCTGTCGGTTCATTACCCATGTTTGAGGTACTTGACCTCCACACTAACGGGGATGGCCTCGCACAGCGTTTTCCGCTTAGCGTGTGGTCTGGGACGCATGAGGGCGCGTTTTCTACGCAGCGTGATGGGCCATCTATGGTGAATATACAAATGCAAATTACATGTGGGATATGTGTAACTTACATGTAATATAAATTCAAGTTACAAGTAATATAAATGTATGACACATGTAATATAATTGCAAGTTACTTGATACATTCAAGTAAGTGACGTTTTTTTTACAGGTAACTTGTTTTCATTTTTCTGAGGTTACTTATACTATGAATGTAACTCACTTGAATGTCTCAAATAACTGGCCTTTATATTACATGTAGCATACATTTATATTACATGTAAGTTAAACTTATGTTACAGGTAACTTGCATTTCTATTTTCACTACTGGGGACCATCAGGGATGTGCGGAAATTTTTTAAAAAATTTCAGAAAACAGATTGCATTCTAACTTTTTTCAAGTGAAGGATGTAATTCTGAATACCTTTGCCAAACTTGTAATATAATATCTACGGAACTGCACAGATGACCTATAAGCCATTGATAGTAGCAATGACGCGTCAATGACGGATACAACCTTATTAAAGACACTGAGAGTCTTGGCCGAGATATAGCCCACCAGGCTCAACAACTGATCCTGTAGAGCTGTTTCTCGAGTGCTTCTTGATCAATTCTTGGCTGCTGGGTGGCTGCGACCATTTTGTTCGCGAAATAGCCGAGTAATTATCGAGAAAACATAGGTAGTTGAACCGACGGCGGTGTTGACATCCGAATTTGCCTCAACAATGCGTCTTATACTCCCCTTCGAGAGCATTCTTCCGCCGTTGTTTCTCGGCGACCATTACTTGACGCCTATTTCGCGGCAACCAGCTATTTTCCGACCACGACCACTTTTCGGCTATTACGTGAAAATCAGGCATTTTGTGGCAATTTATCGGCTATTGCTCGGTCAAAACTATCAGAGCATTCACCCGTATGGGAGTACGTCAGCACAATAAAGGCTGCATAATAGGACAGACAACGGGTTCCACTCCTCGCTGTCAGCAGCAGCTGCTGCGAACAACTACATAACTGTAGCAGCTGTTGACTAGGGAGGGGGGTTGGGTTGAATTCGTGCTCTGCCCTGGGGTGCTACCCCTATTGTGCCAAAGTACTACCCTACGAATGCGTTAGCAAGGTTCGCGATATAAACGACTCTTGAATTTTCTTTATAAGAATGCATGTCTGGTCATCACAAAGGTGAAATCATGGGAGTTTTGCATAAAAACGCACAAAAACAAGTCAGAACGGCTAATTGGTGGGTGTACGCACACCTCCAAGTAATAGGAGTAATTATGCCTATTTTCCGTTTTCTATTTTGCCGCTAAAAAATTGGTAGTCTCTCGGTGTCCAGCAACTACTTCAAATGCAGAATAAATGACGACAAAACAAGCAATTGTGGAAATCTAGTTAATTGGGGGCGGGCTCAGACCCAGCAGTAGTTCGTTTATGAGCGTTTTTCTCCGAGTTTCCACTTAGTTTCACTTTTGATATGACCAGACCTACCTTCTCAAAAAGATACCACAATAAACTATTTTTTATCGCGAGCCCTGCCCTTAACAACAATCGCACCATTGAGCACAAGTAATACCCCGTAAAGAACTAGATAAGCTGCGCTGTTTCAAAGATCCGGATTTCGTTGATTTTTTCTGTTTTTTGCAGATTTTTCAGAAAACAGAAACAGAAAGCCGAAAACGGCCAGAAAACAGGAATCAGAAAGCAAAAATTTCCGCACAGCCCTGGTGGCCATCACGCGACGCAGACACACGACGCAGAGAGCGCGTCCGCGCGCGTCCCAGACCACACACTACGCATACGCTATGCGGTTCCTTCCCTGCCAGTGTGGGTTCAAGTACCTCAAACTTGGGTTACTGAAATTCCCCTTGCGAATGCTTTTTCGGCCAATTTAAGTTACTTGAGAATAATCTTGTGCCGTTTAAGTTGCCTGCAACATATCGGAGGCGCATTGTATGCAGCACCCTGTCGATATGTTGCATGTATCTTCAATGACCTGAGAAAAGTCACAAGTAATTACAAAGCATTAGATATGTTACAAGTAACTTGTTTTTGGCCTTTTATGTTAAAGGAACCTGTTTTCCTTTTTCTGAGTACTCCCGTCGGAATTGCCTTCTTGGCCGATATAAGTTACTTGCGACTTATCTTGTACCATTTAAAGGCAGTGTTCACGATGATTTTCGTTCCCGAGCTCTCCACTCAAAACAATGCGTTGGCTACCAAGTGTTACCAAAATTACGAAGTAACGGCGAGAAACGCACTAAATCGTCTTATTTTGGTGATATTATTCTCTGGCCTGGACTAGTTGTCTAGTTGGATGAACATGTTCACGGTGGTTGTCACCGGTGAAATTGGGACCAATCGAAAAAAAGCATATTTTAGGCAAAACATCATTAGCTAGGTTCCGAAGGAGTGAACAGAGCAACACAGAATAGAGAATTGCGAAAGACGGGCCCACAGACGATTTCGTTGCCACAACAAACACTTCCACTGAGAGTAAAGAAGCGGGGTGAGAGTAAAGGATGTCGTGCCTTTCTCGTGCGTTTTTCTCGGTTTCTTCGTCATTTCAGTTCTACTCGAGGGCCAAACAATCGGTTTAGTGATTAATCTCAAAATCGAAGATTATCGTAAACACTGCCTTTAAAGGCAGCATATACGCTCGCAAACGTGATTGAGATATTTAGAGAAATAGAACGGTATGGCCCAGGTTACAACGCCTACGCATTTTGAGGCGTCAAAAACGACCCACAATGCCGCTACATGAGTTAGAAGTTGGCTCCGCCCTGTATTTTCACGCCCCCTGTATTTGGCCTTTTTCGCAACGCAAGGTTGCTGGGTCATATTCACCGTCGGTACTGTTGGTAGATTGCCTTGCAAGTGAACCACACACGTCACTGACGGCGAAGGGCTCAGCAACCCTGCGTTGGAGGAAAATGGCAAATACAGGGGCGTGAAAATACAGGGTGGGCTAACTTCTAACCTATGTAGTGGCATTGTGTGTCATTTTTGACACTTCAGAATGCGTAGGCATTATGTTGCAAGCCATACAATTCGATTCATATTGTTATCCCAACCACGTTTACGAGCGTGTGTGCTGCCTTTAAGTTACACGTAACGTATCGGAGGCGCACTGCGCGCGGTATCTCGTTGTTATGTTGCATGTAACTTAAATGTCCGGAGATAGAGCGCAAGTAACGTACATCGGCCTATATGTGTTACAAGTAATTTGTTTTCAGCCTTTTATGCTACATGTAACTTGTTTTCGTTTTTTTTTAAACGGAAGTATGATGCTGGCCCTAATGTTAGTTGAACCAACTAGCTTCTTCTGTCCAGATTCTCATTTCCTATGAAGGAGAGGTAAAACGACAGTCAACTTTAAATTGATCACAGTGAGTATTGATTAAAACATTGTTAGAAACTACTCACAGAGTCATAATTGAGAGTCCACAGCGCAGTTATTTTTCTACAACGTAGTATCATTCTTATTGTGTTGTTTTGCAGGTGAAACCGGTGGAATTCCCTGTGAATCTGCGCCGTTTGAATGCTCGTAAACGTGGAAGAAGGTTCCCAAGAGTATCCAAAGATTAATCGATTTATTGTTGTTATGTAGTTTTGTAGATACTGTTATTGCCATTTTGTTGATAGATTTAGACAATAAACGTTTTATGCTGATATTTTTTGATTCACTTGGGAAATCCGTTCGAGTAGCGGTTTTATATTCATGAAGTTTTTTTTTTAACCAAGTCGGTGGATTCAATGGTATCAAACGTTGCATTAATTCGATTTAAGATATGTAACAAATCAAACATTTGATGGATCTTCGTTGCAAGACGAAGCAGGTGCTGGAACGCCACCCGTGGGTGAAGCCGGCTGCCTATTTATCAACATTCATCATTTTACTAATCTGTTTTGGATTTGGGTGAGTTCCTTCGTGGTGCAACTAACAGTGGAATGATTGACTCCATTCGGCTGATCTACTTGGACCGCTAATTTGTCATGGCTGTTGATCACCGTTCGAAAAAGCCTATTGAAATATGGATAGACCTTTCTCTAATGTCTTCCGTTTGCTGTTGGCGCATATTCATTTCGTTTTCCATGTTTACCAGCTATCCTCTAATGAACTTTATTCCCGTTTGTCGCGCGCGTCGCCGCGCTAATGCTACGTCTCTTTCTCCCCATACTGTTTCTCTCCTCGCTCCGCACAAGTGTGCGGAGGAACAAAGTAAGTTCGGCTCTGAAATCAAGGATAATCCATTTAGAATTATAGCATTAGTTTTTTTTCCAAGGTTCAAGCAGAGCATTTCAATGTTTTGATAGCACGAGAGATTTCATGAAAGTGTTACGTTGTTATTTTGGTAGTGAAAATATTATGGATTTTAGGGTCGCCTCAATAGCGTGCTGTCTGTGCTCGCTATTTCTTGGAGTGAGCATAGCGACATGGATTGCGAACGATTCTAACGGACGTTTTCTTTTTCCATTAGTGCAAGTGTGGTTCTCATGTAATGCGACAAAAAAGCGCCTCTCGGAGACGTTGGCCTCAGATTACCAGAAAAGACGAGTTGCTCCGTGGAAAGGTGAGACATAATAGTAACAAGACAGGCAAATGGTTAAACTAAGAAAAACCCATTTCTGTGCTCGGTAAAAAATCGAATTTCTCATCAGTCATGGCACGTGCGGCGCGCGATGCTGCAGCCTCCGTATGCTTCACGCTGTCTCAAATTTCCGCTCCGCACTAGCGCGCGTGGGAAGCACGAGAATACCGCAATTTCACAGCTCAAGACCCAGACGAGATACCCTCGGTGTCGCAAGTAAATTGCTATGCCGGTTGCGGAAACAGGGGCGCGCGTGCTGCGGGCGTCTGGGCGTCCGCGCACCAATTTTGTCTCTGACGTCGCGTCCTAAGTTCGCTACCGACCATAGAAACATCGCTATGGAATAGAGTGTGCATTGTCTTAGTGGGTAGCCGCAACATCACTTGTGGGGTAGCTCCCACACGGAGGGATGCCTTGTGTGAAAGATGCTATACTCGCTTGGTACGAAAGTTGGCCCCACTTTCTGTCATTCTCCTTTGAGTCGGATTCGTACATCTCGTGCTTTCAGAGAAATCTATTTTCAGTCTCATTTCAGAGCTTGAAGTGCCCGCTTTGGTTAACGATGCGTTAGAGAGTCTACTTGATCAAGTAATCGACGAGTATGTGAATAACTGGTACGAGTCGGGAATCAGCCGGGATCGCGATTTTCTTAATGAGATCAGGTCTGTTTTTCAGTGAAATTCGGTATTGTGATTCGTGTCAGTCCTTTTTTGGTGGCCTGGTAAGGAGATCGAAGTCAGAGGCTTCAGTGACCACCGATTTCTCTATTGATCCCCCGTGTTTCTGATAATCTTTTGCGTAAGTTCTACTCCCTGGAAATTCGAAAGTGTAAATGAAGGACAGTCCAGCGCTCCTTCGTTGACCTGAGAAAAATTATTCTTATTCATGCCCATTTTTTGTTTTCTTCCAGGTATCAAATTCGCTTCGCGTGCTCACACATATTGCTGAAAGTCTTAGCACTCGATCTTCCTACTGTGGTGGCCGAAGATTTCTTCCCTACAGCTGCTCTTCATATGCACCGAATAATGGAAATTGAAAACCAGCTGGCGGAAAAAGTGAGCGTTAGATACATTCTTTCGCAAACATTGGGTGTGAATGTTCTCGTCTCAGAGAATCCACGCCATGTGGTCACGTAGTTCGAAATCGCTTATTATTTTCCATGTTATACTTCTTTGTAGTTCGAGAAAAACCTAGTGTACTGCGAATTTTGTGCTGAAATTGAATGGAAATTTTCAGTAATAACCTTGTGTGAGGGCTTTATCTACTCAGACTCGCTGCATTCAATGCGTGTCAAATATGCGTTCAACTAAAAGACAAGGCGGTTTCGGGCACAGTCAGGGACCGTGCTACTAGTGGACCACGTGCTCCTATTGCGTTTCAAATTACACCACGTGACCCAACAAATAAAACATTAAATGCTTTCAAGATACACATTCAACTCGATGATAAAACGGTTCTCAAAAATAAAAGTATACGGCGCACTCTTGAGGTGCGACTCAGATGTTGGCAGCGTCGCCGGTTCATCTACCCAAATTTGCGCGGCTTGGCCCTCTCACCCGCTGGAGGCCTCGTCCCACCGCTGGCGGCCCCAGATGGTGTTCGGCAAGTTGACCGCGTAACTTGTCGGTGTGGCGACCGCGCCGCGTGTCGGTGTGATGTTACTATAGCGTTGCATTACCTTGCAGCACGTGCTCCTGCCAATAAATTTTGCAGGACTGCTCCCTGGAGCACGTGCCCTTGCGATAGAGTCTTTAGATGGTGGTGGTCCCTCGAGTTGAATTCATGTTCGACCGGCATTGAAGGCGTCGGTTTTCTGAGTACCTTGCGAAGGCCCAAGAAAGCTGCCAAGAAAATAGTGTTTTTGAACTTTTAGGGGTTTAGGTAGTAGTGTTTGTGGAGGATCTCGGCGGAGCGTGATGATTGATCTTTGGCGAATTGTGGGGATTTGCAACTTCGGTCGTTTCTCCATTACCCATCTTGTTTCGGTTGCCAAACATTAGAGCTCAGCATATTTGGCAAGTCCCTAATTGGTATTTAATTTGTCAGTTATCGATCACCGTTTTGAAATTTCCATTTTTGTCGTTTTCATCGATTCGACAGAAAGGTCTATTATTAGTAATTTAGATACTGTTCAGTGGATTTTTGCCTATAATACCTAACTTTCAAGTATCACGGCCGAAACTTGCTCATAAGGCGGAAAAGGCTTGAAGTCGCAAGTTCACAAAGTTCACAACAGCAATCACGCTCCGTTGAAATCTTACGCGAACTTCATTACTCAAAGTTTGTTATAATGAACTTCTCCGCTCACGCGGTCGGCGTGCGTGCCGAGCTGCTTTCGCGAAGGCATTTTCGGACCAGTAAGTCGATCAGTAGCAATATTAGACGAATAGTGAGAAGTTCTTTAGTCGCCTTTTTGCAGCTGCTGAAAGGATTCTTTAAAAAATGCCCTTGCGACGGTCGATCTGCCCGAACGCCGACTGCGTGAGGTGACAGTCTTATTCGGACTGACGTTGGCTCTCAAAGGGTTCAAATATCTGATCATCTTCGACAGCTCTGACGGTCTGCTTCAGAGTAAATATGAGCACTCAGAGAACCTCACCATTGAAGATTTCCGCTGAATTTCAGCATTTAGTTCGAGAAACACTAGGTTTTTTCCGGATACCAGGCTTTTCTGGATTTCAAGATGAAAAAACCTTAGGTAGAAGAAATGCGCGTTTTTGGACTTATATCACACTTGGCCAAGAGATCAACGCAGAAAGTTAGAAATATAGACAAACTTGGATAGCAGGAAACCTTTGCTACAGCCTTAGAGGTGGTCAGGTAGCAGCATGAGCAGGATGGTATTCCGTCCAGAATGCCAGCTGCATTCTTACGGTAGCTTGTGAAGCAAATCTATAGTAGACAGAAGAGACCGTCTACAGAGACTCGAGGTTGCGTCTGCTTTTAGGTTGAGTAACAACACTACGGATATTTGTTCAGGGATACCATCGCTCGCTCATGGAAAACCATATTTGTGAGAAGCTCACCGATTTGCATTTCTGTATGGGCAGCCGAAGAAACGAACTCGATTACTTGAGACAGGTATTGTATGCATCAAGCTTTCAAAAACTGGATTCTTTCGGTCAGCCATTCAAGTTGGCTCTCATTCATGTAGGGACGATTTTGTCCCCGCCGTACAGCGTTTTTAAGGGCTTATTTTCAAACAAGTGAGACCTTACAAGGGAACCACAATCAGTCATACTGACCATTCCAAATGTAATGTACTTTCCTAGAACCCATCGCAGCTGCCTAGACCCACTCTGAAAAAAAGTTATAGGCATTTTTTCTCTGATTTTCGTGCTTATTGTACCCTCCAAAAAGCGCATTATTTTTACGAAAATCCAGAAACGGACCTCATAATCGTGTTCAGCGCCCAAAACTACCCCACTAAGCAAAGTTAGGGTGAAGGAACATTTTCCAAACTTTGCGCAGACTAACAGCGTTTTGGACTTGTACGGATTTTTGGTTGGGCGTTTATTTATACCAATTAGAGGGCTCTCGAAGCGTTTTAGAAGAATATTTCAGATTTGACAAAAATTCGCTCTGGGAGGTTATTTGGGGTGCTGATAACGAATCTGTGGTACATTTATCGATTTTCCGAAGTTTTCTACTGTATTCGTTCACAGATTCCCATCGGGGGAGAATTTGATGGCAATTCGCGACTTTTGACGAATTCCGGAGTGATACAGTAGAATATGCTCTAATTATTTCTTTGGGGGTTATTTGGAGTGCTGAACACGAATCTGAGGTTCATTTATCGATTTTTGGCAGCTTACGGTAGATTACGGTGGGTATACGGTAGTTTGTTCAAAGTCTCAGATTTGTCTCAAAGTTTGTATATGGGGGTTATTTGGGGTGCTGAATACGAATTTGACGTCCATTTGAAGATTATCGGAATATTGAGGTAGGTTTTCCTCTTAAATGGCATGTTACCTACCGTAACCTACAGTAAACCTTAAAATTTGGGCAAGCAAACCCTAGATTCGTGTTCAGCACCCCAGATTACCCCTACATACATGTTTTTGGCAAAATCCGGAAAAAAAATCAAAAACACCCAGAAAATTCCATGAGGGGTACCGTTACCTTGATGCAAAGCTTTAAAAACGCTCATAACTTCATTCAGAGTGTGTCTAGGCAGCTGCGATGGGCATATTCGGACTTTTCGTCCGAAAATGGTTCTAGAAAAGTACATTTCATTTAGAATGGTCACTATGACTTATTGTGGTTCCCTTGTTAGAATAGAAATTTTCAGGTAGCCGATTTCCTGATAACGAAGGTAATTGATGACACTCATCTTGCTGGCAGAGCTCACGATGATGACGGTCCATCCAGAATGGCAGGAAAAATCAATATGGTAGTTCAACTTTAACTTTAACTTTACTACACGCCCTTACAGACGTGAAGAAACATACTGTGCTTATCTGGGTCAGATTCCGGTCCGCAGTTGCGTCTCGACACGCTTTGGGGCCGCGCGCTTTCGAATCGGGAGAGCTTCCAGCGCCGCAGCTGCAGATCTGTTGACTCTAGTTGGGTTTTAAAAACTGGAAACTAAACAAAATGTAAGAAAATTGTATAAAAGAGCCATATCGAGTCGGCTTTGGAGCTGGAAACTCGATTGACTCGAGCGTGTGCGGCCGCAAAGCGTGTCGAGACGCAATTGCGGACCGGAATTTGACCCAGATAAGCACAGTAGAAAAGGCAGCTCAAACATTGAGAACATCAAAAACATCAAGGAAACGGAAAAAAAGATAAGTTTCCAAAAGAGAGAAAGCGTAAACGATCAGCAAATGTCTCTCGACAATGTAGGTAATTTTTGACAAGTGCTTGAATTTGGTGAAGTTGATCGGCATAAGAACACTCATCTTCAAGTATTCCATGCCGGCCCTGAAGGTGGAGGAGCTGTGCCACAGAGAGGTGCGCGGCTGACGAAATCTAAGCTTGAACCTTTCTCGTCTAGTATTTGACTCAACCATTTTGAAAAATTAATAAGCTTTGAGACCCAGCCTTCCATTGAAAATATTATATACCAAAATTAAGTAATTTCTCTTGCGTCGGTAATGTAAAGTATCTAACGTCAGTATGGATCCTAGAGAGACTTCGCGTTCACTGAGGAAGGTTGGCACAAACTCGGTGTCATATGCTAAAACATAGGTGCACCGAGTTTGCGCCAACCTCCAATAGGGAACGCAAAGTCTGTTCAGGATCCATGCCGTTGTTAAGTTCAGCATACGATTCCTCACTATACCGCGGGGAGTACTCCTATACGTGAAGCCAAGGGATCTCATGGGGACCTTTTTTGTGAAGCTGTTCTGTACTCTTTCTAGTTTGCCAACACAGGTTTTTTTAATTGGGAAGTAAACAGAGGTGCCATATTCAAGAGCAGATCGAACGTAAATTTTATAGCCTCTAAGGTAGTTTCGCGATAAAAAAGAGACCAGAGCTAGAAGTTTCGTGTTTTAGTCCACTTGGCCTTCACAGTCGGCGAGACATTTTCTGCGTGAGTTGGTGGTGAACGCTATTCTGCTACCTTGTCTCGATTTGATCGCTGATCCGGATACTATCAATCATCTATTGATTCTGGCATTTGACGCTCAGAAAGGAGATGGCGCGATTGAGCCTGGACTGGAGAACAGTGTAGGTTGAGTGGAAATGAACCATGTTCTCACAAACTTTCACCTAACAGCGAGTTGTTTACAGAGCAAGGATGTTGTTTTCCTGACGAACTTCACTGAGCCCATTTCACAACTAGTCCCGGATTCCTTGCTCCAGCTGAAATTAAGCGAGGTAGGAATTTACCATTCTGACTAGTGTCTCAATAGGTCACAATGAACTTTGCCGCCTTTCAGGTATTGAGGGATGCGCGGCAATACTCGATGTTTCGTTTATACTTACAAGATACTCGCGGACCTGTACATGAGCTCAGCTTTTTGGCTGAAGCGTCGCGTATACATGATAGCATGCAGAGAAAGGTTAGTATGCAAAGTTTTTCAGAATTCCGTTGGTTTTTTTATCGGACGATTCGTATATCCCTACTTGCACACTCCTCAAAGGATAGGGGTTCACCAATGATAACTCATGGGTTACAGCTGGATTTGCCTCTAAGATTGCCTGCAAATTTTGCAACAAACCCAAGTGTGACCTATGATAACATGGTAGCTGCGTTGAAAGCAAACTGATGGGTATAGCCAGGGTTTGCACCTGCATCGCGTGCTTTCTGGACGAGATTGTTTCAGATTAAACCTTAAGTGTAGCTTATTGTTCCCCCTTCATGTCTCCCAATTCAGGTTATACTCTGTCCCAAACGAGATGGCAAGCGGAAAGTCCAAAGAAGCAGCGCTGCCTCTGCGTCTCTGACGTTTTTGGATTACGGTAGGACGTCGCGTACGCAAATCATGTGCGCGACACAGCATCTGTCTTGCCGTAATTCAAAAACAGAATCCATTTCATGAAACACCCTACCTGCCATTTAAATAACAGTATCTACATCAAGAATGAGTATTACGGGCTTTTTAAGGGTAAATAACGTAAAAATGATGAAGTAAGCGGAATAAAGAAATGAGAACGTCAAAAACTTGATGAATTCTGTTCTGGATTACGGTAAGACATGCTGCGTGATTTGCGTACGCGACGTCTTACCGTAATCCAAAAACGTCGGAGACGTAGGGAGAGCGCTGCTTCTTTATGCTTTTCACTTGCCATCTCTTTCGGGAGAGAGTATACCAATGAAAGCCTATGTTTCAAAGAGCGTGTGGATGACGTTGAATATCTTTGTGTTCAGGCTGAGTCGTCCAGCCAGATAGCATATGACATCTGGCAACTGTTTGGTCAGTTTGTTCATGATAGTGCTCCGGAAAGAATTGAATTCGATGAAGAAATTGTGCGGGAATTCAAGGCTGCAGTCGAGTGTAACAATTTGCTTCTACTGGACAAGGTTATCGAAAAGGTCAAGATTGGCTTTCGTGTTCACTTGTCTCGTCGCAATTAGCAAACTGAGTCCCACCTAAACTTGGTTGAATCAAAAGCCAACTATAGTTATGCAATTTTCAGTCCTACCAGGTGGTCTACCAACGGATGCAAACGGACCACGTGATACCTTTCTGCCAGTCGGACTCTTTTCTAGGGTAATCTCATGGTGTTCCAAAACCCTACCCTTTCTTGCTTCATCAATTTATTCTAGGTATCTGTGTGGTAGCCCTCCTGTCAGCGTGAATGAGCTGATTGATCAGCGATCTGTGCGAAGAAAGTCGTCCGTTTCGGCTGGCACATTTTCCTTGGCACAGTTCAGGTCAGGATTTGTGTTTCTGGTAGATACTAGAATATCTATTTATGTTGAGTATATATATTTTTGGGCACCCAGTGGAGGGATTTGTGATCCTTTAGGTCACGGCTACGGCGAGCCATTACTGGAGTGTCGAGCGATGGATCCCTGGAGAGTGAAGAATCGTTGGGTTTATATGAGGACATCGATGATATGAGACTTGAAAATGTGCCTAGTGAAAGCGCAAAGCGGTCGATAGATAGACATGTTGGTGTACTCGATCACTCGCATTGATACTCACACTCATCCTTCTTCTCAGGGCTCCTCGTCGAGCTTCACCTCGCGTTCACTGTCACAGCTCAGTCTACCATCAATTGACGTCATCGATACTGGGAGTGTTTCGCCGGCAAGTGCGAATTCAGGAACGGTAAGTATTGAGGTTTGAAAATTGGGAATCGTGGAATGCGTCAATTGCCAATGTTTCTAGGACGAGGATGATCTGAGTTCGTCATCGGCTTTGGAGCCAGCAACGAATTCAAATCATGTGCTGGTTATAGACAAGGAGACGAGAAACATCAATCAGTGGAAGGTTAACGTGAGCAAAATCGCTCCAATGAGAGATAGTACAACAGGTAAAGTGCGCCGAAGGAGTTTGTCCACCCACGCGGTCGGCGTGCGTGTCGAAGGCCGCCGCGAAGGCATTTTTCAAACATGGAAATCGATCAGCTGGAATACTCGATGTATGGAGAGAAATATCCCAATCAGCTGTTTGCAGCCATAGTAAGTGCCTTTGCGACAGCCACTCCACACCGACCGCGTGGGTGGATAGTCCTATGCGGAGACTCTAGCTTGCATTGGGATTTTGTGACACTAGGAAAAAAGATCAATATAGGGAGGACTGTTTACGTTTACGTGATTGATGTGGAGCGCAAGGAGGCTAAGGAGAAGGAAACGAAATGCTGGTCGATATACAGGTGAATAAAAAGTTTTATGAAGATTTAGTGTTGGTGTCGAACGCTTGGGCTTTTACCGGTTGGATCTTCCTTGAATATTAAAGGCAGCATACACGCTTGAAAGCGTGGTTGAGATAACTACGGAAAAAGAATGGCATGACACAGAACGCAACGCATACACATTTCGAAGCGTCAAAAGCGACCCAAAACGCCGCTACATGAGCGAGAAGTTGGCCCCGCCCCTGTATTTCTCCGCCTCCTGTATTTGTCGTCTACTCCAAAACAGGGGTCGTAGGCCATTTGAACTATCGCCGATGTATGTGGGTGGTTCAATAAGTATAACAAGTAAACCACACACATCGACGACGGTGGAAATGGCCTACGACCCCTTTTTTTGGAGGAGGACGAAATGCAGGGGCGGGGCCAACTTCTCACTCGTGTAGCGGCATTGTGGGTCGTTTTTGACGCTTCAAAATGCGTAGGCGTTGTGATCTGTGCCATGCCATTCTATTTCCGTAGTTATCTCAAACACTTTAACAAGCGTGTATGCTGCCTTTACGTCGCTTTAGTTGCACACAATTTATTTCTAATCCTATTTCTAATTTCCAGACGGTTTGCTGAGTTCTATGTGCTGGAGATGAAGTTGCTGGAATTTCATGGAGATTCGCTACGCTTCACGCTGTTGCCTCCTAGGAAGGTGTGATTTCCGTAATGCTGTTGAACACAGACGTGGCTTAGGATTCATTACTTGACTCACGCTTGGAGTCTAGTATTTGGCTTGAATTTCAGACTTTGGTGAGCAGGAACAGAGCATTTTTGGAACAACATCGTCTCCTGTTCTCTATGTTCCTCCAATCGCTGTGCAAGCAGGTGTTGTTGATTCTTTCTATCAAAATGAAGGCATGGCCAAGCTCTCAAATATTTTAATATTGTCTGCTGAATTAATGGGGAGACCACAGCTGATGTTCGAGAAGATACAAAAACCACGCATGTGCCATATCTGTTTATCTATCTTGATGTAAGATATTCGCCCGCAGTTGCACTCAGCCGCTTTTGCTGCGCGCAGCTCCAAGGTGATGGTGCGGAGACAAATATGAGCCGTACGGGGCAACGACGGCTAAGGTCATTAGCTATCGGTTTCAATCGATCAAGAGAAGGTTCAAAATAGCTCTATACTAGTTGAGTATTGACAAGAATTAACTTTAAATGAAGCGACCATGAACAGTCCAAGAACTATAATGATGCAGGGAAACATAACAAAATTTGCCAACTAGCAAAGAATGAGAGGAACTCCTTCATTTCGATGAAAATGACTTTGGCGTGCGCGCTGCCAATGCGGTGATCGGCATTGTGCGCGTTCCACTCACCCGTAAATAGGGCGTGGACGAGTTTTCAGCGGACCGCTAGGTACTCGACCACGGCGTGCCACCCACACGAGGCAGCCCGGCCACCCGCTGTCATGGATCACTATTTAGAAACTTGGTACGCAGTGCTCCACACCCAATCCTGCATTTTGCGCTACACGAATCGAAACACGAGCGAGGACGCTTCGCCCGCTGATAGGTATCCAGGCAGCGCGCATACAGGGCTCGTATTCCTGAACGATTTACCCGCGAAGTGAAGATCTTTGTAGTTGCTCGCTCTATACGCCTGTCCCGCTTCTACGTGGGAGAGCGGGACTGACGTATGGAGCGCAGGAACTGCAGAGATTCCAAGAAGTCCCGGGTAAATCGAGCGAGATTACGGTTCTGAGTAACTTGCAAATGCGGCGCTCATGCTAGGCGACGATCGCAAAGCGTATTTTCGCAGCGCCCGACGTTCCGAGAAGGAAGACATATTTGGTAAGGCAGCGTTCATACGTTGCGAGAGCGCGCGTTTTCTCAAAATCGATGGTCGTAAATAACACACGATTTGCCAGCCGCTGGCGCGCGCTTACGCTCGCTGTTGGCGCACGCGCTCGCTTACGCTGGCTGCCGCTTGCTCATGCCCGCTCTGGGGAGATATCAGCCAATCTCAAGCTTATTACTCTGTCCCTAAAGCATTAAGCCTCGAGCCTGCTCCAGAACTAATGTCCTCGTATCTGTAAGTTTGAAGGCGGCTGTCACAAAGCGTGGTTAATGAGCGACTTGATAGATTGATCACGAGGTCAACCGCCGTCGATCGAATCAACACGAGGCACGAGGTTTTCGCTCGTCTCCCCCTATGCACCGGTCACCTATCAGCGCTAGGGAGTGATGAGGAGCGCGG
The DNA here is from genome assembly GCA_029168955.1 of Aplectana chamaeleonis. NCBI lineage: Eukaryota > Metazoa > Nematoda > Chromadorea > Rhabditida > Cosmocercidae > Aplectana > Aplectana chamaeleonis. The sequence goes on along the minus strand of JAPDOI010001150.1, from coordinate 20,661 downwards.
AACAGAGAGAGAGCGTGCGCTCATGCCACGTATGGACGGATCCTAAGACCTGAGAGCTGGGTTTAGATCATACGGCCAGATCTATGTGATCCTGATTGTGGAAAAAGTTTGAAGGCGGATTACACCATTGGAGCCTCGGTTAGAAAAAAAGTTTTATACATATTTTCGTCGAAAGCATCTTTTCAGAACATGTTGCAAAGGTCGGATCTTCTGTGTGCTTTTCTCACTAGTAGCGAAGAGTTCCGGCAGAACATATTGCTTGATTTGAATCCGTGGAAGGTTTGCTCTTCGATGTTCCTAAATTTGAAGCTCTAATGTGTACATCCTTCAAGAAACATTGATATTGGGGTAATTGGAATAATCTGATAATTAAGGAAAAATTCAAAATTGGCAGCTCCATCAACATTCATATAGACTAAATGGTGTTTTACAAACGGCTGACATAATTTTTGCTCTTTCCCATAAATTTGTGTTTTCAGGTGGTAAAGAAGATGCCCGGCAAACTGAGTCGTGAAAAAGGACAGCACCTCCGTCCATTTCTGCTCACCGTTCTGGCAAACACGTTATTCACCCAGGAGAAGATAGAGTACAAGGAGAAACTGGAGGCGTCAGATTCAAGGTTGTCCTTTTGATCTTTCATTTTCCGGAGCGCTTTAATTTGTCTTTAAAGTGGCTGAAAGAGTGACCACTTTCAGCAGCCTGTCATCCCTGAGTGTTGCTGGTGAGCAGTATCATTCAAGCTTCTATAATCCCTTGTTTGGTAATAATTGTTATGGATGTAAAGTGGTGGAAGAGGAAAGCGACGCAAAGCGTCAGAGCTGGACGAGGTTTGCCATTCTCATTTGGGTTTAAATTCATGGCTAGGGATTTCTGTAGTTTGATTCCTGCTTTGAGAGTTTCATCGTTTCCAGTAGTTTCACGGATGCGGTCTCGCTGCTGTTCTTTTCTATCATGTCGCAAACATCACAGTGGACGCTGAATATTTATTCGGCTATGAGGTTGTACCTTGTTTCAGTGGTGTATCCCACAATGTTAAATTATTGAATTTCAGAATGCTGTGCCGCAATACGATCGATAGCCTCATGCTGCACCTATTGAAGAAACTGTATTGGATTGCGTTCAGTGAAGTTAACCTGGTTACCCTGATTCAACTCATTCAAACAGCGATTTTCTGCTCTGATGGGTCGCTGCCATCAGATCAGGAGAAGAGTCTTCGAGAAGAGTTGGCGACGAGACGTGCGTTGGAGTTCGCCCAAGAGGAGGTAGAAAGTCTTGCTTTGGCGAAGCGAACAATACCTCAGGCCAATACAGGGTTGAGCATATCGTTGCGCCAATTTTTGGCGGAGCTACGACCCCCTTTGTTGGCTAAAATTTTGGAAAAAGTTGAAAAATTTTCACGATCCCCCTCAACAAATAAACCTCAAATTTGTATCCAGCACACAGGTTGACCCCTGAATAGAAATTTTGGTGGTGGTGTTAGTGTTTCCCAACCGCAAAAAAAGGCGGGGAAACGGGGAGGAGCGAGTAGCGTGATTGGACGCGATCCGTGTTTCGTCCAGTCGCCCACTTAGCTCCTCCCACCGTTTTCCCGCCTCTGCGGTTGTGAGACACTACGACCACCTCCCCAAAGTTTCACACCGGTTCCGAACTTTTGACCCAAGTGGGATGCCAAATGGAGATTGTGTCTCTCAAATAAACATTAAGTAACAAAGAGAAAACTGGGAATCTCCAGTAAGAGGCAAATTTTCTGTGGTTTTTTTTTCAAGAATGTGTGACAGATGACATCCCATCAGAAGTACAAGAAACATGACAAAAACCTACTTATTTTAGAATACTCCTATTTTAGAATACTCACACTTCTGCCTTTTTCAACCTTTGTAGGTACTATCGCACGCTCAGATTTATATCGCAGCTACTATTGCGCGTTCATGTTCAAAACGGTCGGTTGAAATCAGCTTTTTTCAGCTGCCGTCGTATGTGCTGAGAGCGTTGGATTCGAAAAGTTGGCGTGGTGGAATTAGAAGACTGGTGAATACGCTGCAGTACCCTCGTCTCAACAAACATTTGTCATATTTACTCGTAGATTTATTACTCACACGAATTTTTCCAGAGGATTTCGCTTAGAAAGGTTGTGCAGTCATGCGGTGTTGTGATAGTCTTGCCATAGAAGAGTATAATGATGATCTCATGTGTAGTATTTTTTCTCTTCATTATTTGATAAATCAGTATTGCCATATTGCATTGTTTGACTGCGGATGAGCCTCTTTTTCTTGTCGTACACTGTATTCGGAGCTCAGCAACTAACCCATCAGATCGTGCTAAACGCAGTGTCCATGCTCACACAAGGTGCTGAGTCGATCACAAAACGCTTAGCTCCGGGCGAGATTGAACCAGCATAATCTCTTTCCGGGGAGCGCCTTATCGCACTACACCACTGGGGCCCCAGCGCCACTCTCACTCAGCTGCTCGGTAAATCTTCACCGGTTTCCACGATTGAAAAGACCTTCGAGTGAGCAATAGAAATGGAAAGGTGGGTGGTCCATTGCTACACCAACGTTGGAAAAGCGGCTAAAAACTCGCAATAAGTAGCTCCTATACAGCCCAAAACTCGGATGCACTATGCCCGTCCCGCCTACTGAGGAAGTGGGCGGGGCGGGTATATAGTAAATCGATGTTTCAGGGCCATGTACGGCTTGCTGGTTTTCAGCCGTTTTGTCTATTTTAATGTTGAAGTGAACCTTGGAACTACCGATTTCTATTAAAAACTCGAAGACCATATTCGCCGCTGGATTTTTGCGAAGTTCAAGGCTGCAAAAATTAGGGTATGTCGATGATTTTACAACGCACGGCGGATTACGCGCCATTCCCGCTACCCACTGTTTCAGAAAGGAATTTAATTTGTTCCTTCACGTACTTGTGCGGAGCGAGAGGAGAGACAGCGAGGGTCTGGAGGAAACGGTCCCGCCACGATGAACCTTCGCCCCAGAACTAAGGCCTGTCCGGGTGGGACTGTCTGCCCACGCGACCTGCGAGCGTGTTGATCGACCGTCACGAAAACATTTCTTGGACCTGCGAAGCTTTTAGCAAGATTATCAGAAGAATGGTCTGCAGCATCCCGGTCGGCTGTATCCGAGCCGTGAAAAGCTCGTCCAAAAAAGGAGTGCTCTGTGACAGTCGTTCGACGCGCACGCCGACCGCTTGGGCGGACAGACTTCATCTTGCAGCTGCGCGCTGCTACAACGGTTGTCCGCAAGCGCGGACTGGAATTTTGTTAGAATAAGTTCAATAGTTGTCCATTTTTTATCCTTTGTTCAGATCTGAAGCATGCTCGAGGGCCTCGGAACAGGATATCGCATGAAATGGTGTTATACCTTTGGTTCCCTCTGTGTGCTAATATCATGAAAGAATCGCCACTTTGATTGCGAAAGTTTTATTTTCAATATTGCAGTCAAAGTTTTTGAAATGGAGAAAGAAATATTCGTGCTCAGTAGCCGGGAGCAGTACGGGCTGGTGGGCACTGGTCGCAGCTGCCTTTTGGTCCGGCATCTCCGTCTGGGCCAGGTTCTCCATTGCCTCCTGGCTGTCCGGGGCCACCTGGTTTTCCATTGTCTCCTGGAAGTCCGGGTCCACCATTTGGTCCGGGGTTTCCATTGGATCCGGGCTTGCCATCGGGTCCAGGTGGTCCCTGTGGTCCTTGTGGGCCAGGTGGTCCTGGAGGGCCTTGGACCGGGCGGGTCTGTCCTGGTGCTCCTGGGGCTCCTGGATTTCCTGGAGCGCCGTCGTCGCCGGCTGGTCCCTGTGGTCCTGGAGCACCAGGTGCTCCTGGGTTTCCGGCTTGTCCTGGTCCTCCATCGCGACCTGGGTTTCCTGCTGCTCCAGGAGCTCCGGGCTTTCCAGGTGGTCCAGGTGGACCATCAGGGCAGTTGTAGCAGGGAGTAACACGGGGAGGTGGCGTGGCTGGTGGTCCGTCAGGTCCATCTCTTCCGGGCTGTCCAGGATCACCGTCCTGTCCAGGCTGTCCGTCAGGTCCTGGAGCTCCAGGTGGTCCTTGGGGTGAGACACCACATCCGCAGCAGCCACCACCGCCATATCCAGACTGCCTCTTGCTTCTGCTCACTCCAGAAAGAACCTGAAAAGCCGTGTTTGATTTATGGCATGCAGATGAGAAATCAAAAAGTGTACCTGTGTGCGTGTGACTTCCTCCAGATGTTTCCTGAGCGGGATTTGCAGAAATCGACTTCGTTTTGCATGACCGATTGCATGTGCTGCATGTAGTTGTACAGCATTGGCACGGAGATCACGCAGATCAGAGTGGCCACGGTGGACAGGGCCACACTGAAGAAGGCGACCTTCCTCAGCGAAACGGCTTCGGCTTCCCATTGCTTCACGTCGTCAGTCATGGTTGCCTTCTCGTCGTACACAATGGCTTATATACAGTCTTCTCACATAGTTTACCCATCAGTCAGTATCATACCTTGACCCCATTGCTACCACTTTTCGGGTTATGAGTTTCGATACATGCGCGAAGGTCAGCGTAACAAGGAAGTCAACAGATTAGGTGTTTTTGTTTTGACTGATTAACTGTTACCAAAGATTTACCAGATCAGTGATTTAGAAGAATATTGGTAGAGGAAAGATAAGAAAAGCTACGGATTAGATAGGAAAGGCAGTTTTGTACATCATTCTGCCCGATAAATATACAGTACCGTGCAAAAGTCTATTCACGTGGCATTTCCGCGAATAATGTTTTTATACATATGTATCTTGGCTTGCCCTTAGCGAAACTTGATGAAACTTTAGTATGTTATGGGGCATCACAATCTTTACTTTACATATACACAAAATTGGTTTTTGAGCGTGCAGTTTTTCTAAATATGAGACTTATTCATCATTTTAAGGTATTATCTCAAATTAGGACTATTCCTTGAAAACATGGCTATTACAATTCCAAATCCAATTTAGCAGTTATTTGTCATTCGAAGGTCTTCGAAACCGTTGCATAACCTTGCAAAAATAATCTCCATAGAATTTTCTTTGGAAAAAAATCGAAAGAAAATCATGCGATACTTCACCTATCAAAGGCAGTGGTCGCGATCAAATATGCTTGTCGTCTTTTTCTCTCCAAATCCTTTCCTGGGTCTCGAGTAGAAGGACATATGAGAAGAAATCACGAAAAAACCACTGTCTTGGCCAAATTTGAAGCCTGAACTTTCGTCTTTTCATGGTGGACGAGCCCACTCCACATCATCGGCATCGATGACCTCTTATATCAAGAACGTCAGTTGGCTTGAAGTTGAATTTCAATCTATGAACCTTCGAATTTATGTACACATCTAGTAGTCAAAAACATTGACTGGAAAGCTTTTTTTCATGGCTCAACTGTTTTTATTAGGTAAATTTGCAACTTTTTCTTCCTCTGAACGTCGATGATTTTTGACTGCTCGGCATGAGACTGCGATCTGTTTCGTCATCGCTGTGCACGTGTGCACGAACTGGCTTCTTTGAACCCTAGAAACTCTAATTCTAGCCCGTTTTTCACTGCGCTACCTTCATAGTTTTTCAGCTGTTTTTGATCTAAGCTGATGTTTGTCGTTTTTTCGATAACGTATTTCATCGTGACCACTGCCTTCAAGTATCTGTCTTTGACGTTATCGAAAAAAAGCGAAATTTATGTTCCGGTTGTGCTTTGTCCAAGCTTATAAAGTACATATTTTGTAATGGTTCTGAGGTGAATAATTTAATAGGGATGAATTTCCAAAAATTAACTCATAAGTGTTCCATTTTCGGTACTCAGAAAAAAATTTGATAGACTTTTTCTCAAAAGCAATACAACGGTTTCGAAGTTCCGGATGGCGAATAACTGCTACAGGCTTGGATTTGTAATAGCCATGTTTTGAGGTAATAGTCTTTATTTGAGATAATACCATAAAATAATAAATAGATTCCATGATTAAAAACTGCACGCTCAAAAACCAATTTTGTTTGGGTGTAGGACAAAGGTTGTGATGCTCCATAACATACTAAAGTTTCATCAAGTTTCGCTAAGTGCAAGCCAAGATATGTATAAAAGTATTATTCGCGAAAACGCCACGCGAATAGACTCGCACGGTACTGTATATGCTTTATTTTTGTCAGAGCAAAATTCTGTGGAATTGGTGACGATAACTGGCATTCGATAACCTAGATTTATCACACAGAGGTTAGCAGCTAATTTTCGGAAGAACGGCTTAAAGGCTGTGTCCACAATAAATTTTTGTCTTCGTTTTTCGCTGGAAATCGAAACATCGAGATCCCATTGGAGCGATAGGGTTGAATGAACGAACAAAAACGAGCCCGAAAGAGCCCTTATTGGCTCCGAAATTCGCTCTAGTTCTTTTTAATCAATCGATACGTATCTGATACCCGCGAGGAAAGGACTAGCGCGAGCGGATTTCGGAGCCGATAAGGGCTCTTTCGGACTCATTTTTTGTTCGTTCTGTCAACTTATCTCTCCAGTGGGATCCCGATCTCTCGTTTCCGGCTGAAAAAGGAAGATGAAATTTATCGTGGACACTACCTTTAAGAGAGATGCCTAGAATCATCGTTCGCAGTGTAGATGATGGACGTCGCACAACTACACGATTGATTGTGTCACACCCAAAGGTTTTGTTGCAGAGTAAGACATGTGGGGGCTCAAAAGAAAGAGCTCTCAATGCTGATTCCAAATGTCTCTCCATACTCTCAAACAGGCCACTCCGAGCAGGGTTATGAAAAAGGGTGCATAAGCGCGTTTTTGCGTCTTGTTCCGCCCCAAATGCAGAAATTGTGACCGGTATTGTAACCTCTTAACCGCATCAGTCGATGCTTACAGAGTGATGTCTGCTCCCTCTGCGGGAACGAAAGTTTTTTTACGACTCGTGCAAAGTATCATTAAATTAGTTAAGTACATATAACGGAAATCTGTAGATCCTCGAGGTGATGTCTGTAGACAGAGGATTCTCAGTAACCCATTACAGCTACGTTTGACCACTGTAGAAGAAAGTACTCATCACACCGATGTGACTTGGAGGTTTGTCGGTTGGGGTCTAACAGAGTCCTCAGGAGCATTCAGGCATAGCTAAAGCAAATAATGCAAACTTTTTTTGCAGGGGACTCCTGCGTGATGCTCCGGACAGTTCCGATCTTTTTTGTAGGAGGCGACTTGGTAACAGTGATTTTTATCAAATTGACGTCTGCTACAGAGAAATCAAAACAAGTGAACTCGCTGTGTCTTTTTTCCTTCCATTTTGGCCTTGCACCAATTTCATTTTGATCTTTACAGATTTCGAGCAGATTAGAAACTGGTTTGGAGGTAAATCAGGCGTATGTAGTGTCTCTTCTCTATAGATGCTTCTGGTAGCCATAATTTTCCACCTCGCTGCGAATTCGCCTTCTTCATACTAACACCGCTCGGATCGCCGGCTCTTGAGGGCTGAATGACACCCATCCCGCCATCCGTGTCCTGGGATCAGGATGGCATGAAGATATTGCTCTAGTGCTGCCCACGATCCGACTGACGGATTTACATATTTACCTTGAACCTGCGATTGATGCCCACGATCCGAAAATGTGTCCATATCGTGCAACGAGCAGTGGGGCGAGCTATTCTCTTATCGCCATCTGTCCACCATTAGCTGGGAGAGGCTTTCGGTGCCGTCGCTCCCACCGGTGTTACTATCTCAGAAGGAACGCGAACCGGAAGTTTCAGGAGAATCGTCTCCTAGAATTACTGAGAAAACCAGGGTCGCGGATATCCAATTTAGAACGTGAGTCGAAGAGGGACAAATGGATACTGAACTACCGTAGGATTCGAACAGAAAACGCGTGAAGTCTGGTTTTCGCGTCTCTAGTGTCGTAAAAATTGCATATCTCCCTGCAGAAATTTTTTTTGTTCAGATTTCCACAGCCTGCTAGGATTCAGTAATCGAACAAAAAAAGATCGGAATAAGTTCTCTAGATTTCTATTTTGCACATAGCGCTGTGCAGCATGCTGTTTTTAATAAGTGCTGTACGGGACCCTAAAAGTTTTCCGCAATCTTTTTCACTTGAAATTAAAGCCTGGCATTCATTCGTTAAATTTTTTTTTCAGTTCGGAAGAAATACAATTTGAGTTGAATTATTGAACAAGTACGCTGAAGACGTCCCCGTGCGCCTTCCTTCTAAATCCTACGAGTGGTCTTGTAATCCAAAAACTGTGTTTCTTTGTGAACAGAATCTTGAATGGCCAAAATATCGGTCGGGGAACGAATGATCCCGTTGGCCCATTTACGACCACGTGTACCACCGGTGGGACATCCTTTTCGAGAATCGATTTCTCGGCTACAAAAAACTCTTTCTGGAACCTACCTATGATCAATGTTTTGTCCTACCCAACAACTCAAATAAAACCCTCGTGGTCCATCAGTAGGTCAAGTGTAACAACATATTTGATTTTTTTTAAAATCAAGTGGGCTGAAATAGAGGAAAAAAACAACTGTAAAGCAGTTTAGAAGCACTTCATGATTTCTCTTTCCTTCTATTACTAGCTTTTAGGTTGCTTAGTAGAGACCTACCGTTTGAAACTCGTTTACTTTTTTGAAAGCGTTGCTGCTCGGTTGACCCCGTTTTGGTTTTGAGCAATTGTTTCTCGATAACGAAAGCGTCTCGGAAGCCTGCCAAACTCTGACACTGTCTCTACCATTGTTGCTAAAGGCTACAATATAGACACAATGAAACGAAAGCAATTACATATGGGACGCTATTCAAGCCAGCGTGTCCCACCAGGTGAGACGCTTTATACGGTGACGCAATATGTGCACGCGGTCCGGAACGTGCAGCCACCCAAAAAATTAGGGCGTGATCGTGAACGGTTTAAGTCTACACCTATGGGGCTCCTCGTGTTATACTTTTAGCGTTTTACTGCTTGTGGCCCTCAGCGGCATAGTCTAGTACAATTTGAGATCCACCGACAGCTGACTTTTAACTATTGCTTTTCTAGTTTTGAATAGAAATATTCACGAAGTAGTGAATATTAGGTGAAAAATCCCTTAATACGTTCAAGAATATTGAAGAGAAAAAACGCTTTGAAAAAACATTAAAATATCTTTTACGCCTGCTGGCGTGTTTTGTGCACTGCGGATGAGAATAATAAACCGGAACGGCCTCATGCTTCGAAATCCACTTAGACAAGTGACTTTTTCTTTTTCCTGTATCAAGAACTCTTGAGAAATGTGAAATAGGCCAAGGCACATGCTTGGATGTTAGAATAATCCTTCTGCGCTGGTTCACATGGGAGTTTCCACCCACTTCCTGGCCGTTTTTCGTAGTAGTTCTGCTCTTACTCTTACTAGAAGTGGACCCAAAGCTTACGCTTTCGCCAAAAATCGGGCTAAGTCTTCATCGTGAACACCTGCCTTTAACCTCTTTCCCGTCAAGAGAGATATGTCAAGGGGCGCGACCTGTGCTGTGTACCAACTGGAAACCGGTAATGCTATGTTGTGCTGTTGTAATGTGTAAAAGACAATATATTTTTGCGATGCCAACCTCATATCCAGAACTGTGCCGAGCATATACCGCAGTAATTCCATTTATGAAAGTGACTAAGGAGTAAAAGAAAGTTTCGATATATGGGACTAAGTCTTGATGTGTAAACATGGAACTTAACGGAGTGGGTAGGGAGTTCTACGGAACACTAATTACCTTTCAACAATGGTTAGAAAGTATTCATGGTACAGTAAAATGAGTGCATTAGATTGACCTCAAGTCATGGTTAAAAGGATTTCTCTCGTTCTGTGAAATCTGTAGCCCTGGTGCTTGTGATTCTCGCTGCTACAAAATCATCACATTTTAGGACCGAAGTCTGTACCGAAGAGGATTCTGTGGGTGAGAAGCAGAGTCATTCTGTCTTCCTACCAGACCCAAAGATTTCAGGTGAAAACCCTCACTTCTTTGTACCGGAATAAAGTATGCATTTCTAAACAGAACCAACCATCCTAGTAAGAAAAACTGCACAGTACAAGCTGGATTCGCTTTTTCTTTGGAAACAATTAATGTCTTTAGCTTTGAAGGGAGTGAATATTGGAGAGCTGTTTATTACAGAACAGAAGTCATGCATCTCCAGAGGGATTGATCAACGCATAGAACTTTGTCCTTTACTGCCATTTTCATGGCGTCTTCGCAGACCATTTGGCCTCAGTGAGTCATGGGGCTTCAGCGACTAAGGCGGAAGACCTTCGCTCGGCAGTCAAAACCCAGGGGAGGAGTATCGCAAACGCCGCACGGCTTGCCGAAATCACATCGATGTACCTCCATTCGTTCGATCTACATTTGACGAAAAAATCTTTTGGTGTTGTAGATTTTATACTTGGGTTCCAATGAATCACTCTTTCGATTGAACCTCATAATGGCCTTTGTTTCCAGAAGCTAAGGCTACTGTCGAGCTTGAAGCCTAGAGCGGTGATCTGATCAGTAGCTGCTATGATAATCAAGCTTTTCTTCAGTGTCACTTAACTGAAGCTACCATTGTTGCCACACCAATGGAAAATTGCGATCTTCGGTAGATAATGGTAGATCCCAATCACGACACCACGAATGTTTTGATGTTTTTTTTGTAATATTGAAAATTTATTAGGAAGACATGATTGGAAACTCCATCCGAACTGCTGTTCGTGGTCAGCAAAGACTTGTTCTCAAATATTAAAGGCAGTGTTACATGATAAAAATCCCTCCTTCTCTGTCTTTTCAATTCTATCTTGAAAAACCGTCCCATTCTGATTCCACATAATGTCTCTGCTGGAGATTGTACAAGACCTTCTGGGAACGGAGTTGTGGTCCATCAAAAGAAATTGAGCTTAGGGAAGCTAGGGTCGGACGAGGTTGTCCGGAAGGCTTGTAACTTCCGTCGTTTGCAGCCATAATGTATGCGATGCGCTGACCTGGAGTAAAGAGAGAAGTTGAGACTGGAAGGAAAGGACAGGGCTTTTGATTGAAAACCATCGCTCATCTCACGATCTCGGGAGTGTTCCTTTGTTTCAAGTCGAGGGGCGCAAAGGGACCGGCCCCTTTCCCAAAGCGGCGGAGTTTGCTCTATTTTTCTTAGCCGTTTTGCAGCTCCTGGGTAGCTTTTCGTCCGTTTCTTCAACGCTGTTCTGCTTTTGCGAGAGCCACGAGAAGCGTTTTGGTCATGAAAGGATCGGAGTGTATCGTGAACAGTGCCTTTAAAGGCAGTGTTCACGATAAGAATCGTTTTTCTGTTTTCCCGCTTATCTTGAAAACGGCCCCATGCTGATTCCAATGATGTCTCTGAAATCGTACATTCTGGGAACGGAGTTATGGTTCCTGAAAAATTGAGCAAAGAAAACATGGTGAACCAGTTGTCCGAGGCTTGAAACGTCCTTCTTTTGCAGCCGATGTATGCCAAGTTGACCTGGAGTAAGACAGTAGAGAAGTTGAGAAAATGAAGTGGAAGAACGGGGCTATTTATCGGAAAACCATGGCTCATCTGACCATTTCGAGCATTCATTTTGTTCACGTCGGTGGGCGTGTGTTGCGCTTTTAGTGGTTTGCCTTGCGCCTGAAAGAATGGCAACCTCGGGCTCTTTTGGAGCTTTAGCTGGCTCATTTTCATGCGCTCTTTCGACATCAACGTTACAGTGTGCCCCTCCACTACCCATTCCTAGTGGAACTCGAAAAACATTTTTTTATCGTGAACACTGCTTTTAAGCAGCATGCGGATTTGGCATTGCCGGAAGTCCCATTCTCCTGGGTGACTCTTATGTACTACATCCTGCTAATTTTTGACTTCTTCGTAGGGAGTGAAATACTGCTCGGACAAGTCAGTTACGATCTCCTGGCACAGGTGCTAATCGGAAGTAGTGATGCCTAGTCAATTTAGCGGGCGGAGAAGAACACCCCACAAAATTTCTTTCGGACTTTTTGCAACATGTCGCCTAGTGTTTTCGTGGTCAAAAAACGCCTTTTCATGCCTTTTTGCACATGGAGACGCTCAAGCCTTAATTTCAGCCTCAGTGGCGTCACATGTCGCCTGTCACGTTTTTAGGTGATGGCTTGAAGGGACTAGAGCAGCTAGTTTTTTATTTTCGACAGTTTTCAGAATTTTTAGAACATTGTAAACGTTTTTTTTTTTCAGTTTAAGAGAATATTCTGAGCGGTTCCACGTAGGGATCATGCTCTCATATGCTTAGCGCGAAATTTCACGGTCATTTGCTGCCCTGTTTGTACAACTGTGGCATGAAGTGAGACTTGCCACAGAACGCGTTTTTTTCTCGACACCAAGGTTGGCATGCTTGGAGCACAATGTATGTAGAGTATGGTGGTTACACATCTGCAAATTAGCAAATGTGAATTTTTGAGAGAATCGATGGAGCTCAAACGTACTTCACTAGGTGCATTGTGAAACTGATATGGTTTCTATCGGAAATATATTTGTTTTTCAAACTGCTCCCAAAAAGACATGAGAAAATAGATTCAATACCGACAGTTCTGATGCTGGATTGGTTAGAGAATGTGGGCAGTTTTATAATTGAGGTAACACATTAGTGCCCGCATTTGTGCTGTTATTCTGCTGCTTTTGATTACAGACTTCTAAAAGTTTAGTTTGCAAAAGTAATGATTTGCCAATGTCATATTTCCGAGAATTTAGACGTCAATTTTTTTTTAAATGGCTCGAACTATTTCAGAAAATGATTCGAAGCAGGATAACCTGAAGTTATGAAAAAACTGGGAAATGTAGTGAAACGACTAAACACGATTTGGCGGCCAAGCATACAGCAACTATCGATAAGTAGGGATACACGAGGAATGGAATTTCTAAGCGCTCCTCCGATCAATTTCGTCAAAGGCTTCGAGTGCACCACACATTAGGAAAGAGAGGAGGATTTTTGTTGGGAAAGATTTGCGAAACCTTCTTTGTAATTGCACAGAAGGTGCACCAAAAAGGGAAAAAGCTGGTTCCTTATATGCCCTCTACTGTATGCAAAATGCGACGCTTATGGTGACTTATGGGATTGGTCACTGTTTTCCGGAATGCTTGTGAACTTTTACACAAGCGTTGTTCATCTTACAGCGAGACATGTTCATATTTCGCCTAAAAAGTGTCAGCGAAGATCCGCATATAAAGAATGCGAAAACGTTCCACAAGAAACATCGTCTGATCCAAGAATGTCTTGTGCTGTGCTTCTTCTTCTGCTATTCGTCCCTGCTATGCTGTATGCAGATCAAGAAGGTTGGTAGTTTTCATCTGTAGCAGCCCGCTACATAAAACAAGGCGAAGAAGTAGGAAGTCTTGAGCCGGGATCATACTTCCAGCGACGAGCGACGCGACGCAATGTTTACCATCAATATCGACTGGAAAGTCGGTATTCCTGATATGCAGAGTCGCTGTCGCTGGTCAGGGAAGTATATTCCGAGCCTCAGGATTGATATTGGTGGCGTGAGGCAGGGGCATAAGACATGTTCTTCCATCTTTGATGCGGTTGCTTGAAAAAGCCGCGTTGCTCCCACTCGAAAGCGCACCGACCTTCGAAGGCTTCGGTGTTTCTGCAATACTTTACTTAATCAACCAAAGGCAAGCGCCATTACGTACTTGTTTCGCGAAAATGCTTTTTGTTTGTCGGGGTAAGATAAGCTGGCTGAAGAGTTGATATAATGGAACTCCAAGCACCCACAGCGTCAACTTGATTCCAAGAACTTCTAAGCTGTTTGTTGAGTGGTTGCGGTCGAGACCATGAACAAAAAGGTATGATCTACAGCAATGGAAGTAGGACCTGGTGAGGTTGCGGACTCTTCCTATGACATACTGTAATCTGATTGCGCTATCACTCATTTTTTTTTCAGAAATAAATGAGATTGAGTTAGTCGAGTTTTTGTTTCCACTCTCACATTTTTCTACCTTCGCTGTTTTCATTGCTTCCACTGAGTGTATTCATCTCAGTGGAAAACAAAGACTCACCGACCTATCACTCCAGCTGTTCTTGGGAAAGTGAGGGTCATACACCACTAACAAACTTCACGTATGTTAGGACGAGTCCGCAATCTCACCAGGTCCTACCTTCCATTGCTGGAGACTTATACCAACCTTATAGCAGCAGTACGATTAATGTAAGTTAAAATTAGAAGTCATTATTGAATTCAGGGTTCGCGACCGAAAATGTGTGCGTTATCCTAATGAGAAGGAAGATCTGCGAAAAAAGTGAAAAGAACCCAGGAAAAAAAAAGAAAAAAAGGGCGCAAAAAGGTAAGAAGGGCTAATTATTAGGTGTCTCTCCGTCCCATTCTCAGGTTCAGAAAGTGCCAGAAAATTCTGGCAGATATCCGAAAATATTTTGCCCTCTGTTAATGGTATTTTACACGTAATCTGTGCAATCTGTCAGAATTTTTTGGTAATCTGTCAATTTGCACATCTATCAGATTTTTCCGGTAATTTGCCAGCATCTTCGAGTTTCCACTGAAAAACAATGGTGGTAGTCCTCAGAGAGAAGCAAGAACAGCGGCGTTGAAGAAACGTGTGTAAACGCATTTTCGAGGGCAAAAAACGACTTCGAAAGATATTCCATTCAGCAGGGTCAGCTGCTCTTGGGTTTCAATTTATTTGCCGTCAACACCGACACAGCTCTATCACTGCCACGTCTTGATCTATCAGTGGTGGTCTTTATTGAAATACGCCATGATTTGAAAAATAGTTCTCGAAAATATTCGGAAATCCTCGTCAGACTGAATGCTGACAGATCATGGTGGATTTCAATAAAGACCACCACTGGCACGTTACTGAACGAGACATTAACATTGATAGAGCTGTGTCGCTGTTGAGAGCAACAACTGAACCCAAGGAGCCGACCCTGCTGAATGGAATATCTTTCGGAGCCGTTTTTCGCCCTCGAAAATGCGTTTACATCCGTTTTTTTTTTCAACGCTGTGCTGCTTCGGAGGACTACCACCAATGTTTTTCAGTGAAAACTCAGGAACGGAGCTTTCCGTGAACAGTGCCATCAAGTAGAATTTTCACGAAGATCTCTAGATTTCCCCTCCGTAATTCATTACTCTTCGACTGGTCGCATTTCCCCATTTCTTAACCTCCAGAACCCCCTTTTATGAAACAAAAATTTCCAGTATCATATTCTCACTGCATAATAGAAACCACACTCGTTTCTTTAGCAGCTTTATTCAACAGTACTCCAACTACGCAATGGTTCATATTCACAAACACAGTCTCTTGTAGGCATATCTGGCTACTCACAATGACCTACTTTACCGTAGCAAAAGTTTCTTTTTTCATTAAACCTAGGGGAAAAGCGTCTGGAGAGCTGCTGCAGTCAGTTTCTGAAATGTAACCGATCTTGATGGAGCTATGTCTTCGGGAATAGTCGTTTCACCTCCATAGAGACGTTGTGAAGACGGTTTATATAGTGCTCAAGCATCATCTCCGTGGTAACAAACTGAAATGTGAACACGTTTTTAAAGGCAGTGTTCACGATGATTCTCGTTTCCAAGTTTTCCACTCAAAACAATGCGTTGGCAACCAAGTGTTACCAAAATCACGAAGAAACGGCGAGGAAACGCATTAATTCGTCTTATTTCAGTGACATTATTCTATGGCCTGGACTAGTTGTCAGGTTGGATGAACATGTTCACGGTGGTTGTCACCGGTGAAAATGGGACTAATCGAAAATGGAAGAATATTTTGGGCAGAACTGTATTAGTTAGGGCCCGAAGGAAAGAACGGAGCAACACAGAATGGAGATTAGCAAAAGACGGGTCCACAAAAGATTTCATTGTCACACTTGGAACGAAGTTCCGGTGATGCTTAAGGGCGGGCTGATGCTTGAGTATTTCGTGCCCTTCTGGTGCGTTTTTCTCGGTTTCTTCGTCATTTCAGTTCTACTCGGGGGCCAAACAATCGATTTAGCGATTAATCTCGAAATCGAAGATTATCGTGAACGCTGCCTTTAATGAAAATCAAGGAGTTTCGCTAAAAAAATCCTCACCTCTTCACGGAGCCAGACCACACCACAGTGTGACACCGTGGCCAGGGCAGCGTGCTTGAGATCGACAGCGTCGAAAGTGATACGACTCTGAATAGGAACCATTCATCTTGACCTTTGACTCATTATATGATGTTCACTCACTCTTGGGGTATCTGAAGACGCAGTTTGTTGTCATCGAGGACCGAGTTTATGTTCTCAACCCATTCTGGATCCACATCCCCGTCGAGTATAACCCAATGATACAATATCGGCAATCCTTGACATCAAAAAATCGAATTAGTCATGCCATTTAAAACATAAAATGTACAGTCGTGTCCAGAGATAATCGCCTAGCTGCGAACAGCTCAGGCGATCGCGTCGTGGCAGTTACATACTGTGCTTATCTGGGCCGAATTCCGGTCCGCAATTGCGGCTCGACACGCTTTGCGGCCGCACGCGCTCGAGGCAGTCAGGTTTCCAGCGCCAAAGCCGACTCGATGTGGCTTTTTCATACAATTTTCTCCAATATTTCTTAGTTTCCAGTTTCCAAAACCCACCTAGAGTTAGCAGATCGGGAGCTGCTGCGGTTGAAGCGTGTCGAGGCGCAATGGCGGACCGGAATTTGGCCCAGATGAGCACCATACCCTCTACAAAACGTCGTTATTCACATCGTTCGAGGAGCGAGCGGCGCGCGCGACGCCTCGGCCTCCGTCGGCCCTACGTTCTCTCACTGTCTCTAACTTCCGCCAGCACGCGTATGAACCAAGTGAATTTCGCCATTTTATAGCCTGTATATGGCGCCTAATATCTGCATACCAGTTATGGAAGTTGTATTAAAGGCAGTGTTCACGATGGTAATCGTTTTTCTGTTTTTCCGTCTGTCTTGAAAACGGCTCCATGCTGATTCCTATGATGTCTCTGCAATCGTACAATACCTTTCGGAAATGGAGTTATGGTCCCTCAAAGGTTGAGCTAAGGAAACATGATGGACGAGTTGTCGGAGGCTTGTAACTTCCCGCTTTTGCAGCCGATGTATGCGAAGAGCTGACCTGAGTAAAGGAAAGTTGAGAATGAAGGAAGAACAGGGCTATTGATCAGAATTCATCGCTCATCTCACAATCTCGAGCATTCATTTGTTCACGTCGGTGGGCGTGGAAAGTGCATCTGGGTGTGACGAGCTGACGGGTGTTCAACTTTGGGGCCGTTGGGGACCGTTCCAAGCTCATTTTTCTTAGTTTTTTCAACGTTAGAGCTGCGCTAGGCTCCGCAGCGGACGATCTCCACCAAAAAATCAGACATGGTTTTTATCGTGGACACTGCCTTTAAGCAGATTTATAAAAACAATAATTAGAAGAAGCCGTTTTTCTTGAAGTGAAACGAAAAAGTCGAGTTTTTGGCGTGGGTGCGCAGTGTGGACACGCGGTCCATTAAAGGCAGCATACGCGCTCACAAACATGGTCGAGATAACCCAGCATCAATAGGCCCCCACGGCACCTACCATGTAGTCAGTGACTTTTGAGGCCAACGAAAACCATCCAGGATGACAATATTTGACGGTATTCGAGCAATCATGCCTCGCACGCCCGTATTTTCACATCCCTTCAAGGAACAAAATCAAAAGTTAAGCCTAAAAATACATGTGATAGCTTAGAGTGATAGCAAATGGGAGTGCATGAGAGAAACAGCTTGATTCACCTGAGAATAAAATGTTTTTTTCACCGTGGAAATCCTCCATTTCAAAAAGTCTGCCGAAGTAGAGCGGCATTCTCGAAAAAGGACGAGAGTTAATAGTTCTGTGGACATGCTATAATCAAGTAAAACAAGCTGTTTCTCTCATGCACTCCGATTTGATAGTGCTATCACTCTGAGCTATCGCATGTTTTCTCAGGTTTACCTTTTCATTCTGTTCCTCGAAGGGGTGTGAAAATACGGGAGTGCGAGGCATGTTTTCTCAAATATCGTTAAATATCCTCGGTTTTTGGCCGGAAATCGAAATTCTAGGGTCTCATTGGAGCACTGGGGTCGAAAGAACGAACGAAAACGAGCCCCAAAGAGCTCCATACGGCTCCGAAGTTCGCTCAAGCTAGCCCTTCCTCTCGCGGTCGAGTTCTCCGAGGAACAGTCTGGTCCGCTTCTACATTAACTTGTTGGAGCGCAGGCGTGGCTGAGTTTTACAGCATTGGGGCGCATTTGCACACTGTCTACTTCAGGCCCATGCCCGCGCAACGCTGATCCACCGTTGAAATTTGGCTTTCAAGAAGAAGAGCTAATTTTGGATGTTTCGCAGCGTTTTTCATGGTTCTTTCTTCACTGATGAAACAGTCATACTCTAAAACTTCGTTTTCTTGTGGAAACTCGAAAACGATTTTTTATCGTGGACACTGCCTATAAGTGTTAATTGGGGGGGGGCGTACACCCAGTAACTAGCCGGTCTCACTTGTTCCTGCCAGTTTTACTCCAGCTTGCCACTTTTTCTTTTTGTGTTGACCAGATACACTTTCTTCAAATATGCTGAATTTTTAGGAAAATTACGGAAAACGGGAACGTAACCAGTCGCAAACCTTTGCTCTCAGCAGCTAGAGATGACAAAAATCACGAATCATACTTTGCAGATGACTATATGGAAATGTACGGATCAGTCATCGGCCTTGAAAAGAGCGATATCCTTGCCCTAAAGCGTGTCATGGGGAAATTCAAACCTGAAGATGGCATGGATAACGAAGAAATCGCTATGGTTTGACATTTTTCACTTACAACTATTAGGTAAAATTGATGCCTCTCTCCACCATTTTTGAGCCGGGTGGAGTAGGAAGCAGAGCAGTCGGTGATGAGTTAAAGTAGAGATCGTGGACGCCTTTCTACATGACTGAAAGTTCCTGCGCCTACACCGCCCTGCACAAGTTTCCAGAGAAAGGTCATATTGGTCTGCTTATCCGATTTAGTCCAGTGCATGGAAAAGGCGCGATCGTACAGCTGGCCGTGGGGCGTTGGCGGCATCACCAGCCAACAGGGCTTTGGTTGCGCGCGGCGATCTATCGTCGCAGCTCAAATCCGTTCGCTTGACTAAATTATATACGGGGCTCTCTTTTCTTACAGAAGATTATCAATTATATGCATCCCGGCAGAAGCTCAAAATGATGCAGTTCGGAATGCAGCTTAATCAGCTCGAATCAGAAATTTCAAGGGAATTCATAAAGATTGACACGTAAACTTTATAAACATTTGTTTTTAAAGACCAACGAAAATGGATAATTTTAAGATTTCATTCTGGATTTCAGATGGGCGAGATAGCCGGAGAAGTCATCGCGGGAGAAGCTGATCATCGCTCAGCCCTGAAAAAGGTGCGCGTGGTTTCCGTATTCGATTTAGTCTGGCGCATGGACCGGGCGGCTCGCGGTGCGGTGTTGGCGGCATAGCTTGCTTTACGCGGTTTCGATTCGCGCACATGGCGATCCACCGCCGCAGCCCCGTTTATTCATCCAGACTAAATTTATTCCGTAGGCGCTATGCTGCTATGTACAGTTTACCAGAATGCCACATTTGTCAGGATATACGCCAGTTGGCAAACATTTTATTACAATATAACAACAGTATAAACAGAATCAGTGGGATTCTTTTCCCGAACATTGAGCCGTCTGTGCAAAGTGTCAATCTTTTTTCATCTTTCAGAAGAGCGCCGCGGGCTTTCTTAAAGCCCTCTATCCTAGGGGGATACCTGCAAACCCTTCCGTTACTCACTACATGCGTTTTGGGTTCCCTCGATTACCACTCGCATTGTCCCGCCATCTGACTCCAACTGAGGGTGTCCGGCAGACTGTAGTCTGCTTACTAAAAACTCCGACGAAGGCGAAGGCTCCGAAACGTTAGCCGATTAAAATCTATGCTATCTTGGTGTACTGCTCAAGAAATTCTCTCAACGACTATCCACAATGCCAAGATTTATCGAAAATTGAACGTGGAATATACTAGCAATGGTTCTTTGGAGTGCCGTCTTTCTTGTGCAAAGGGTTCTTGCTTGCTCTCTACTGAACTAGAGGAGAATTATAAGGGCAAAATTAAGCAATCGGAGACAGAAAATGAAGACTGCCTGCACAGATTACTCAGTCCCTTTTATATGTCAAGGTGGTGCAGACTGAGCTTTGAACCCGTTCCTTTTTTTGTCGTTTGCAAGAACATAACACCATACAGCGCTCTCTCGCTGGGTGGTACTTGGCGTTTGCTACCGACTCATTCTTTTCTAACACTTCGAGGTTTTTAAAAACATACCTTGTGAAGGTTTATACCAGGATTGAGGTATGTATAGGGGAGAAGAGTATGGCTTGATCGAGCTCTCAGAGTTGACTTGAAATTTCTCTTATTTGGGACAGTGAACACGAATTTGAGGTCAATTTTTATATAAAGGTAGTTTATGCAAGTCAAAAAGGATTATGCCTACCGTGATCTTTAGCAGTCTCAAGTCTGGCAACAAACAGACTTCAGAATCGCGTTTAGCGCCCTAAATAACTCCCAGTCAACGGCAGTGTTCACGATGATTTCGGTATCCGAGTTTTCCACATAAAACAATGCGTTGGCCTCCAAGTAATACCAAAATTACGAAGAAAGCCGAGAAACGCCGTATTCTTGAGACATTAATCTATAAAATGGACTAGTTCTCCGGTTGGATGAACATATTCATGGTGGTGGA